>PVKH010046756.1:0-10365 GCA_004027955.1 Chaetophractus vellerosus | reverse complement strand
AATATAATTACTTTACAGAAAAAGAAAAGGCAATTATCAAATTTATTTGGAAGGGAAAGTGCACCGAAATAGCCAAAAGCATTCTAAAAAAGAGTGATGTGGGAGGAATTTCACTGCCTGACCTTGAAATATATTACAAAGCTACAGTAGTCAAAACAGCATAGTAGGGAGCGGATGTGACTCAAGCAGTTGGGCACCCACCTCCACATGGGAGGTCCCGGGTTCATTCCCAGTGCTTCCTAAAGAAGATGAGCAGACAACAAGTGGACACAATGAGCAGAGACAATGAGCAGACACAAGAAGAAGACAATGAGCAGACACAATGAGCAGACAACAAACAGACAGACAAGGGAGCCATCTGGGGGGAAGGGAACAGCATGGTATTGGCATAAAGATAGACACCTCAATAAGTGGAACAGAATTGAGAGTCCAGGAATAAACCCTCACAACCAATTGGTTTTTGACAAGCCTACCAAGTCTATGTTAATGGGACAAAACAGTCTCTTCAACAAACAGTGCTGGGAGAACTGGATATCCATAACCAAAAGAATGAAAGAGGATCCCTATCTCACTCTCTATACAAGAATCAATTCAAAATGAATCAAAGACCTAAATATAAACTCTAGGACCATAAAACTGCTAGAAGAAAATGTAAAGAAATACCTTCAAGATCTTGTGGTAGGTGGTGGTTTCTTGGATTCTCTCCCAAAACAGGAGCAACAAAAGAAAAAATAGATAAATGGGACCTCCTCAAAATTAAACACCTTTGCACCTCAAAGGACTTTGTGAAAGTGTGATAAGGCAGCCAACTCAATGGGAGAAAGTATTTGGAAATCACATATCCAATAAAGGTTTAATGTTCGCAATATATAAAGAGATGCTACAACTCAACAAGAAAAAGACAAACAACCCAATTAAAAAATGGGCAAAAGAATTGAATAGACATTTGTCCAAAAAAGAATTAAAAATGGTTTAAAAAAAAACACATGAAAAAATATTCAACACTAGCAAACAGGAAAATGCAAATCAAAGCTACAATGAGATATCATTTCATACCTATTAGAATGGCCACTATTAAAAATACAGAAAACTACAAGTATTGGAGAGGATGTGGAGAGATAGGAACACTTATCACTGTTGGAGTGAATGTAGAATGGTACAACCATTGTGGAGGACTGTTTGGTAGTTCCTAAAGAAGTTGAATATTGATTTGCCACGTGACCCAGCAATACCACTTCTGGGTATAAACCCAGAAGAACTGAGGGCAGTGACACAAACAGACATCTGCCCATGGATGTTCATAGTGGCGTTATTCACAATTGCCAAAATGGAAACAATCCAGGTGTCCATCAACCATGAATGGACAAACTGTTGTGTATACACACGATGAAATATTACACAGCTGTTAAGAGAAATGAAGTCATGAAGCATATGACAACATGGAATTAAACTAGCGGACATTATGTTGAGTGAAGCAAGCCAAACACAAAAGGACAAATATAGTATGAATGTGTCATTATGAACTAAATATCTTGTGTAATCTCATGGAGTTAACTTAAATATGGGTCACCAGAAAATAGAATGAAGTTAGAGAATGGAAAGCTGAGGGTTAACTTGTGTGGAATTGGTTAAAAAAAAGATGTGTCTTAATCTTTGAAAATGAATAGAAAAGGTGAAAGCATAATATAACATTTGTAGCTAGCAGTGCTATCAAATGAGTATGACTGTGGTTAAAAGAGAAAGTCTAAGGTCATGTTTCTTACTAAAAGGTAAGCTTAAAAATGTAACATGGAACTGTACAACATAGTAAATCCTCATGTGAAATATGAATATGGGTAGTACTGCATATACAAGATTGTATTTCTTTGAAACTGAACAAATGTATGTAAATGTTACAAGGTGCTAATATCAAACAAACAAACAAAAAAACATTATCCTAAGTGAAAGAAACCAGACACAAAGCACTACATATTGTATGATTCTATTTATATAAAATGTAAACATAAATCAATTTATAAAGATGAAATTAGATTAGTGGTTATATAGGTCTGGAGAAGGATAGAGGGATTGAGAGGTAACTGCTAAGGGGTGTGGGGTTTTCCTTTTTGGAGTAATGAAATTGTTCTAAAATTTTTTGTGGTGATGAATGCACAACATTGTGATTTTACTAAAAGCCACCGATTATACACTTGGATAGATTTATGGTATGTGGATATATCTCAAAAAAACTGCTTTAAAATAAATAAATAGATCTGCAAGAATAGCCAGAAATAGCAACTATGTACAGCAGGGGAAGCATAGAGAGGTTGAGAGGTGATGGCTTTTTTGTTTGTTTTTTGTTTTTATTATTATTGAAATGAAAATGCTCTAATAATGATTGAAGTGATCAATGCACAATTATGTGATTACACCAAATACCACCAATTGTACACTTTATTAATATGTACCAATAAAATTTGTTTTTAAAAATCCATTGAGGGGCCGGCCATATAGCCCAGTGGATCAGGCGCCACTATACCACATGGAAGGCCCCGGGTTCAGTTCCCAGGGACCTCTCCTAGCGGGAAGACCACCTTGAGAAGGGCAAGCCACCATGGGTGGACAGAGCTGCCGTGGGCAGGGCAAAAAGCTGCCATGGACAGGGCAAAGCCGCCACGAGCAGGGCAGGTCACCCACAAACAGAGCGCAGCCAGCCACCCGCGAACTGAAGCGGAGCCGGCCGTGAATGGAAGCAGAAGCCGCCCACAAGCGGGGCAAAGCCGCCTGTGTGGTGACCGGTCTTGGCACATCGCCGCAATGGGGGGAGACAAAGCAGACAGAGAGGAACACAAGAATGGACACACAGCAAGAGCAAGCAGAAGGGGGGCGGGGAATGTAATAAATAAAAAACAAATCTTTAAAAAAATCCATTGATGATACATTTTGGATAGATAGTATGGTATGTAAATATAGCTCAATAAAACTGCTTTAAAAAAAAAGAAAAATTCTCATCCATCATGTCTTTCATTCCCATAAGCTCTGTTACTTTTCTTTGAAGGCTTTCAAATTGTTCCTTATGCTTACCCCATGTCTTCTTAATATCCTTTATCTCTTTGGTCAATTTTTCCTTCAATTCTTTGAATTGATTTAGTAGATTTGCATGATCATCATTGATTAGTTGTCTTAAATCCTATATCTCATTAGGATATTTGGTTTGTTCCTTTGGCTGGGCCATCTCTTCCTGTTTCCTAGTATGGCTTGTATTTTTTGCTGTTGTCTAGGCATCTGAATATGTCAGAGAATTTACTCCAGTGGTCAATTTCTCTCTCTTCCCTAATGTTTTGTTTTGTTTTGTTTTGTTTTGTTTTGTTTTGTTTTGTTTTCACAGCTTTTCTTTGATTTTTGGTTCAACTTACTCTAAGTCTTTAAGATTGCCCAGCTTAAGTTATCAAAATCGGGTCATGGGCTCACTAATGGGGCACAGATTTTCTCCCAGGGGTGGGGTAAAGAAAGACCTAAAAGCAGTTTTTCTTTCAATCAAAACAGAGGTGTTTCTTTCTATCTCTGCTTTACTGTGTTTTGGTCTAGCCAGAGTTGAGACTCAAATCAGGCTCTGCTGGCTGAATTCACTGAAGAGAAGCCCTCCAACTTACCCTCCCTCTTCCCTTGTAACAGCTGACAGAGAAGAAGTTGTCTATTCCCCTCAGTCAGTTGCAGTGAGCCATGATTTTTTAGAGTGAGAGGCCTTCCTGACACCATGGGGGTTTAGTAACTCATCTTTGTTGTTTCAGGTGCTTTGTCTCTCTGCCCCTCACCCTCCTAGGAGTTGCACAGCACTGTCCTGGTCTGCTGACCCCCAAAGCAGGTCCCTCAGAGAGCTTTTCACCCTTTCTCCATTGTTTTTGTTGTAGAATAGAGCTCTGCCTGCCTACTCCAATGCCATATTCCCAGAACTCCTTCACCTCATGGTTTTGATTTCTGTGGCTTAATATTAAGTTTTGAAATCAGGAAGCATGAGAACTCCAACTTCTATTTTCTGCTGCAATATTGATTTTGCTATTGGGATCCCCTTGTGATTCCATATGAATTTGTGGATTGGCTTTCCCATTTCTGCAAAAATAAAATGCTGCAGGAATTTTGATAGGTATTGTGTAAAATATGTAGATTACTTTGGGTAGTATTGACAATTTAATAATATTGTCCTCCTATCCAGGAACATGGGATGTCCTGCCATTTATTTCAGTCTTCTTTAATTTCTTCCAGCAATTTTTTGTAGATTTTAGTTTCAAGTCCTTTGCCTACTTAGCTAAATGTATTCTTCATTATTTTATTCTTTTAGGAGCTATTGTGGATGGAATTCTTTTTTAATTTCTATTTCAGAATATTATTTGCTGAAATATAGAAATGCAATTGATATTTGAGTGTTAATCTTGTAGCCTGAAACATTGCTGAATTTTTTTTATTAGCTATTGCAGTGTTTTTGTGGCTACTTTGGAATTTTACATATAAAGGATCATGTCATCTGTGAATAGAGATAGTTTTATGTCTTTAATTTCAATTTGGATGCCCTTTATTTCTTTTTCTTGCTTAACTATTCTGGCAAGGACTTGCAGTACAATGTTAAAGAGTAGTGGTGACAGTGTACATCCTTGTCTTGTTTCTGATCTTAAGGGGAAAGCATTCAGTCTTTCACCCTTGAGTATAATGCTAGCTGTGAGTTTTTCATATATGCCCCTTATCACGTGGAGGAAGTTTCCTTCTATTCTAGTTTTCTGAGTGTTTTATCAATAAAGAGTGCTGGATTTTGCCAAATGCCTTTTCTGCATCAGTTGAGATGATCATGTGGGTTTTTTACTTCATTCTAGTAATGTGATGTATTACATTGATTTTCTTACGTTGAACCACTTTGTATTCCTAGGCTAAACCCCACTTGATCATGGTGTATAACCATTTTAATTTGCTGTTGGATTCAATTTCTTAGAAATTGCTGAGAGCTTTTGCATCTATATTCATAAAGTAAATTGACCTGTAGTTTTCTATTCTTGTGATGTCTTTAACGTTGGTATTAGGTAAGGCTTGCCTCATAGAATGAGTTAGGAAGTGTTCCCTCCCCTTCTGTTTTTGGGAAAAGTTTGGTATAATTCATGAGTGAAGCTATCTGGCCCTAGATATCTCTTTGTTGGGAAGTTTTTGATTACTTGTTCAATCTCTTTACTTGTTATAGATCAGTTGAAATCTATTTCTTCTTGAGTCAGTTTAGGTACATTGTGTGTTTCTAGGAATTTTTCAATTTCCTCTAGAAAATTTTTTCACATTTAATTGTTTACAGTATCCCTTTTCAATCCTTTTATTTCTGCAAGATCAGTAGTAACAGTCCCACTTTCATTTTGGATTTTAGTTAATTACACCCTCTCTTTTTTTTCTTTTTCAGTCCAGCTAAAGGCTTTTCAATTTTATTGATCTTTTCTAAGAACCAACTTTTTAACTTATTTTTAAAGAAGCTTTAGATTACATAAATGAGACATAAAAATATAGAGGATTCCCATATGCCCCATCCTTTCCTCCTCCCACACTTTCCCACATTAACAACATCTTTCATTAGTGTGGTACATTTGTTACAACTGATGAACATATATTGAAGCATTGCCATTAATTATGGATTATAGTTCACATTACAGATTACACTCTGCCCCCACACAATTTTATAGGTTATGACAAAATGTATAATGGCCTGTATCCGTCATTGCAATGTCATGCAGGACAATTCAAATGACCTGAAAATGCCCTCTTGTTACACCGATTCTTCCTTCTCCCTAACCTCAGAACCTTTGTTGACCACTGCCTTTATATCAATGATAAAAGTTCTAAGAACCAACTTTTGGTTTCAATGATTCTCTCAATTATTTTTCTATTCTCTTTTCATTCATCTCCACTCTAATCTTTATTATTTCTTTCCTTTTACTAACTTTAGCTTTAGTTTGCTCTTCTTTTTCTAGCTCCTCCAGATGTGAAGAGTTGCTGATTTGAGATCTTTCTTCTACTTTAATGTAATCATTTAGCGCTATAAATTTCCTCTGAGCATTGCCTTGCCTTCATCTGCATCCCCTAAATTTTGGCATGCTGTGTTTTCATTTTCACTCATCATAAAATAGTTCCTAACTTCACTTGTGACTTCTTCTTTGACTCATTGTTTAAGTGTGCATTGTTCAATTTCCATGTTCGTGAATTTTCCAGTTTTCCTTCTGTCATTTATTTCTAGCTTGTTCTATTGTGGTTGGAGAAGATGCTTTGTATAATTCCAATCTTTTGAAATGTATTGACTGGTTTTGTGACATAACATGTAGTCTATACTGGAGAATGACCCATATGCACTTGAGAAGAATGTATATTATGCTATTACGTTGTGGAGTGTTCTGTATATGTATGTTAGGTCAAGTTTGCTTATGAATTGTTCATTCTTCTGTCTCCTTACTGATCTTCTGTAGGTGTTCTATCCATGAATTAAAGTGATATATTGAAATCTTCAAATATTTTTGTAGAACTCTAGATTTCTCCCTTCTGTTTTGTCAGTGTTTGCTTCATGTATTTTGGGGCTCTGTGATTAGGTACGTATATGTTTATAATTGTTATACCTGCTTGATGGGCTGACCCTCTTTTTAATATATAGTGTCCTTCTTTGTCTCTCATAACAGACTTTGATTTAAAGTCTAGTTTGTCCAATATTAGTATATCTACCCCAGCTCTCTTTTGGTTACTATTTATGTGGAACATTTTTTCCATCTTTTCACTTTCAACCTGTTGCATCTTTGGGTCAAAGGTGAGTCACTTGTAAACAAAATATAGTTGGATCATGGTTTGTGATGCATTTTGCCAGTCTGTGTCTTTTGACTGCAGAATTTAATATATTTACATTTAAAGTAATTATGGATGAGGCAGGACTTACTTCAGGCATTTTGTCCTATGTTTCTTGAACATCTTGTATCTTTTTTGATTAATCATGTCTTTCATCAATTTGGGGAAGTTTGTGGCCATTATTTCTTCAAATATTCTTTCTGCCCCTTTCTCTTTTCCTTCTGGACTTCCATACTGTATGTTGGTACACTTTATGTTGTTCCATAGGTTCCTTAAGTTCTGCTCACTTTTTAAAATTATTTTTTCTTTCTTCTCTTCAGATTGAGGGTTTCTAATTTCTCCTTTTGTTCCTGTGTCTTCCTGATTTTCTTTAGTACTGTGCCCATGTTTTCCCTTAGTTCATTGAACTTATTTAGGAGAGTTGATTTAACATTTTGATTAGTTCTAATGTCTGTGCTACCTCTGTTGTTTTAGTTTATTCCATTGAATGGGCCATCTCTTCCTTTTTCCTTGTTTGTCATGATCTTTTGTTAAAATCTGGGCATTTGTTTATTTTGATGTGCTAACTCTGGAAGTCAGATTCTCCCTCTTACCTAGGGTTTTAGTGTAGATTGGCTCTGTGTTGAGGCTCTTCTTCAACACTTAGCCCAGTTTATACTGAACCTACAGAACAGCCGTATTGAACACTTAGGTACCTCTCAGGTCTTTCTGAGCCTGCATCTTACCCTGGGCATGCGGGGTAGCTTTCAAAAATCCCCAGTAATTGTAACTGCTTCCTCTCCAAGAAAAGAGTTTCTCTTCCCAGATTCTCCTCCCAGGTCCTGGACTGTGCTCTTTGTCTCAATTATAGGTTTTCCTCCCTGGGAGCTTCAGTCTACCTTCCACGCTTTGGTCTACCTTTTGACTCTAGCTTTCAGCACTGGGTCCACTCCACAGCTCCATGGCTAAATTCCCCCTTTCCAAGCCACTTTTCTGTCCCTGGTAACTTCCAGGTTAGAGAACCCAGGCACATGCCATGAGCCTGGCCTCCACAGAGCCAGTTGAGCCCAATGTACAGAGACACCCAGTATTTTCATTTAGGTGCACTATTAATCAGGCCCCAGAGACCTGCACTGGAATGCACATTGGCTGCCAAGTACTGTAACAAGTAGACCAGCCCCCACAACCCTGCATTTTAGTGCACACAGGACATCAAGCCATGCCATGGGTCGCACAAACTTCTGTGCAGATCCAAGCAGGGGGGAGGAACCCAGACCAGTAGACTTGTCCTGTGGCTCTCCTACCATTATTAGGTGTTGAATTAGTCTGCCAAAGGATTGCTGATTTAAGTACCAGAAATCTGTTGGCTTTTATAAAGCATATTTATTTGGAGTAAAAGCATACAGTTACAAGGCACTAAAGAGTCCATCTCAAGGTTGGTTTCTCACCAAAGTCAGTTGCCATGTGTTGAAGGAAGATGGTTGCTGATCTCTGCCTGGTCTCTCCTTCCTAGGCTTCCTCTGTCTCGGCATAGGACTTGTGTCTTTCCAGGCTTTCTATATCAGCTGCAAACCATCAGGCAAATGGTTCATTTCTCCCTGAAGCCCCAGGATCAAAAAATGACATAGCTCTCTCTCTCTTCTTGTGCATCTTCACCTGAGTCATGCCTTACTGGTGAATCAAAACCCTAATCTAAACAGGTAATTTAATCAAAGACATCTCAGCTGAATCTAATATAATCAAAGGATATCACACCCAGAAGAATAGTTTAAAATATAGTATTTCTCTTTTGGGGATTCACAAAAATAATCTCAAACTATCACAGGTGTTTCATTTTTCTGATTCAGTGTTCACTGAGTTTTTCTCTAGTCTTGATCATCTTCTAGAGTTCTGAGAAAATTGATCATGACTGTTTCTTGCTGTTTCTAAGGACAACGTTCATTTAGCACATCTTACTCTGCCATCTTGCTGATGTCATTCTGTTTGAATTCTTGACCCATAGAAACCATGAGAAATAATCAGTGACTTTTACTATTCTAAGCCACTATGTATTGAGGTAATTTGCTACATAGTAATAAATAACTAATACAAAGTCTAAGAATAAAAGAGTAAATGGTTTTCTTAGTTTTCCAGGTTTGCTATAATAAAATACCACAAACTGGTTGGCTCAAACAATAGGAATTTATTGGCTTACAGTTTGGAGGCTAGAAGTCCAAACTCAGGAATCAGAAGACCATGCTTTCTCCAAAGTCTACAGTGTTCTGGTGGTGGCTTCCTGGCAAAAAATCTCTGCCTCCATCACATGGTGATCTGTGTCTTTCTGTGTTCTCCTGTGGCTTCTTTCTGTGTTCAAATTTCTTCTGCTAATAAGGACTCCAGTCATATCAGACTAAGGCCCACTCTGATTCAATTTGACCTCATCTAAATATGATCTTTGAATATCCCATTTACAAATGAGTCCACACCCAAAAGACCAGGGGTCAGAACTTGAACATGCCTTTGTAGGGGGCAGGATTCAATCTACCACAATGCTTATTAGTTGATGTGCTAATTCTGATCAATTGAGTGTTATCTGAGAAAGTTGCATCAGGGCTGTTTTAGTTTGCTAGGCTGCTGAAAGCAGATAGTATAAAATGGGTTGGCTTTAACAATAGGAATTTATTGGCTTACAAGCTTACAGTTTTGAGGCCATGAGAATGTCCAAATCAAGGTATCATCAAAGCAATGCTTTCTTCTCAAAAGCTGCTGGAAATCCTTGGGTCCTCTGACATGTGGCAAGGCACACGGTGACATCTGCTGATCTAGTCCTTCTCTTCTGGGTTTTGTTGATTTCAGCTTCTTCTAATATGGCTTTCACTCTGTCTGAATTTCATTCTCTTATAAAAGACTCTAGTAAGAGGATTAAGACCCACCCTGGGCCATGCATTAACTGAAGTAACCTCATTAAAAAGTCCTACTTTCAATAGGTTCACACCTATATACAGTTCCAAACCACCACAAGGTCTGAGCAAGAAAAGATAAATTAAATTAATGAAGTCTTCCATGAGCATGGAAGTGGGAAATGACAGCACTTGTGTTTTTTACTTACTGACCTTGGTTTATGACAACTGAACACAGACCCAGATAAATAGGTTCAAAAGTGGGTACATGAGGTAGCAGAAATATCACCAGCTTTAGAGATAAAGCACAGGTATCCAAGCCTCAGCTACTTACAGGCTGTGGGAACTTAGGCAAGTTATTTAAACTTTCTGGGTCTCAGTTTCCTCATCTGTAAAGTCACAGGTTTATTGTGAGGGTTAAAATAGTTGAGATAATGATATAAATGCCTGGTAGTAGGTCCTAAACAAATGAGAGTATGGTGAGAGTTCTGGCTAAGCTTAAGCAAACTGTTGGTGTATGAGATGAATTTGAGGACAATTTGACTTTCAAAAACAACATTAGAGGTTACAGGAAGATGGCAGCAGAGTAGGAAGACAGGGATCAGTTATTTCACAAAAACAATGGTGTAAGACCCAAAAGCTCGGGCCCAGCTAGATAGCTCAGTGGATAAAGAGC
>PVKH010046755.1:0-10366 GCA_004027955.1 Chaetophractus vellerosus | reverse complement strand
GAGCTGGAGCCCCGGGAAGTAAGCATACAGAGGAGAGAAGGCCCTGGGAAAAGAGATGAGCCATTAGTCTGACAGTTCACATCTTGTAGAGAGAGGCAAAGGCTAGAGAGCCTCATAGTCTACAGTTGACCTTGTGGAGGAAGCAGAGGAGCTGAGCCCAGAGAGAAACGGAGCCCTGGGAAGAGAGGAACCCAAGAAGCCTGAACCCTGGCAAATGTCAGCAGCTGTCTTGCTCCAACACATGGCAACAGACTTTAGTGAAGGAAGAAACTTATGCTTTATGGCCTGGTAACTGTAAGCTTCTATCCCAAGTAAATACCCTTTTATAAAAGACAGCACAATCCTGTAATTTGCATCAGCACCCCTTTGACTGACTAATAACCATCCTGCTTGGGATTTGCTCAGCTTCTTGAATCTGTAGGCTTATGAGTTTTGCCAAATCTGGGAAATTTTTAGCCATTATTTCTTCAAATAGGTTTTCAGTCCTTCTCTCTTACTCTATTCCTTCTGGGATTCTGTCACAAAAAATAGGCTAAAAGGAAATGAACAGAGCCTCATGGACCTGTGGGAGTTCATTTCCTTTTAGACTATTTTCTTCTCTGTTTTTCAGATTGGGTAATTTCTGTTGTTCTATATTCTAGTTTTATATTCCAGTCCATGACTCTTTCTTTTGTGTCTTCCATTCTGTTTTGACCTTATTACTGAGTTTTAAAATTTCAGTTACATTTTTCAGTTCGGAAATTTCTATTTTCTATTTATTTGCTGAGACTTTCCATTTTTCCATTTTCATTTTTTTCAAGCATGTCTCAATCATAATTGTTCATTAAAGCATTTATTATAATGGTTGCTTTAAAGTCTTTGTCAGATAGTCCTAGCATCTCTTTTATCTTGTTGTTGGCATCTATTAATTACCTTTTTTTCATTCAGTTTACAGTCTTCCTGTTTCTTGGTGTAATGAGTGATTTTCTATTGAAACCTGGACATTTGTATATTATGGTATGGCACTATGGATCTTACTTAAATTTTCTGTTTAGCAGCTTGTTTTGGAACCACTGTGGCAGAGAAAGGAGGGGCTGTGGCAGGGAAGGGGGGGCTGTTGCCTGGTTACTGAATGGTAAAAGTAGAAATCTAGGTTTCCTACTCAGTAACTGCTGATACCCAAAGTGGGTGCACTTCTTGTTACTGCAGGATGTAGCTGGGAGTTTTTGTTCTCCACTTATACCTTTTTGGCTGGACAGGATAGGAATGTCTTGTTACTGCCGCCCACATAATGACCATTGATACCATGGTTGTGGAAGTTGGCCTTATTACCACAGGGCAGTGGAGAAAGTCCTGACTCTCCACTGTGTATCTGCTAACACCACCTTAGTAGAGAGGGGGAAAGGTACCTTATTACCACTGTGTATCAGGTGAAAATCCAGGTCCCCATGTGGTTTTCACTGATACTATGTGGGGTCCTTGTTACAGCTAGGTGGGGTCCTTGTTACAACCTTGGGGGAATGAAAGTTCTGGCCCCCTGTTTGTTCTTCTCGGATACCACCCTTGTGTTAGAATGGGGGAACCTCATTAAAACTTGGCAAGGGTAGAAGTCCAGGCTCTTCTAGACTGGGCCTTTGTGGTATGGGTGGGGCCACAGTGTTTTGTATCCTTTTTGGTAGTGTTTGACTTGAGTAGAGTGTTATCTAAAAGACTTTTGTCATACTAGGCTGTTCTTTTCCTGGTTCCTTATCTAGAGAGAGCAGCCTTTTGTTGGGGCTTGTTACTACAGCAGCTGTTGGCATTTCTGGGTTGCCAGCTTCTTCAGTTCCAAGTCTCGGATATCTAAGGCAAAAAGAAAACAGGGAACTCATCATTGTGTCATTCCTTGGGTCCCAATGTCTTTAGTTCCTCTGCTTCCTCTCCACCTTTCAGAATCTTCTTATGTTTGTTTTGCATCTATTGTCCAGAGTTGTTTGTTGTACTTAGTGGTAAGAGTAGGGAAAAGTATGTCTACTTGTTTTACTGGAAGTAGGCCCTAACCTTTTTTATTTTTTTCCTCAGGAATGATTTTACTGACAACAGGGAAATTATAGCAATGGCTTGCCTACTTCAAGCTTTGTTTTGTTCTTGCTGAATCTAATGACCTATTTATTTGGGCCTTGAAGAAGAATGTCCCAGGATCCATTAGTAATTCAGGAGTCATCTTCTCACTTCAAGGGTTACATTCCTGTAGTATTTTGAAAGGAAAAGTGTGAGCCTGTAAGTCTTCAACTGACAGCTACTTTTTTACTTCCCTTCCCATTTTTCTGGCACCTTGGCTTCTTTAGTGCTTGTCCCTGCTATAACTCTCCTCAGCAGAGGGTTATGTGGGGGAGGTTACAGCACCCTTTACTCCCTGTTCTTTAATTTTCTTCCCCAGCATCCCACAAGATTGTACTAATCCAATGGACTCTTCAAAAGGATTTTGGATTAATGAGGGGAATTATAGTATAGAAGAAAAAGAAAAGCAAACTATGGGCCAAATATAATCATTACCTTAACTTGAGAAGAAAGTAAAATAAAAAGTATTAAATGTTTCACAAGCTATTCCCTTATGATTCTATCATTGTTCCTCACATTGTCCCCTTTCTTAGAGCTTGTCTCTTCTTTCTTTGCAAGAGAGAGAGCTCCTTTACCTACCATGCAAAGTGACCATGATTATTTTGGAAAATCTCACCTTCTACCTAGATATAGATATATGTGCTATTTTCCCCATATATCTAACCTGTTCCTTGAGCACTGCAAGATTTTAGGCAGAATTACCTACAACAGTGTATTTCCCAAATTTTGAAGTATTTAATTTAGAATAATGTCATGGGATGATCTGGGAGGACTGTATTTCTCCTTAGATAAAAATTTTTTTGCAAGTTTCTGGTCATAACTGATATATAGCAAGACACCTGCATAAACAATTCAGGGAGTAAAATTTTGCTTCTTTATTTCTCTGTCATCTCTATTCTTAGAGACTACATTATTATTTTTTTAACCTTTATTGTAAAATAAATTACAGGTACAAGAAAAAACCCATATCAAGATAAATAGCTAGTAAATCATTATAAGGTGAAAGCCAATGTATCCCCCACTTAGGACAAGAAATGGACCTTTGCCAGCTACCTCAGTACTTCATCCTCACACAGCCTCTCCCTTCTTCCAAAAGTAGCCACCACTATCCAAACTTCTGTAGTAATCACTTCTTTGGATTTCTTTCTTTCTTTTTTTTTTTTTTAAAGCGGTTTTATTCACACACCATACAATCCATTCATCGAGTCCAAGCGGTGCAATGCTTTCATTACCACAGTCAATTTTAGAACATTTTCATTGCTCCAAAAAGAAAAACTCCATACCCCTCATACCCCCTATTATTGACACTTAGCATTGCTGTTATACCCTTTTTAAAATGATGGAAGAATATTAAAATATTACTGTTCACTATAGCCCATAGTTTGCATTAGGTGTATTTTCCCCATATACTACCCTATTATTAATACCTGGTAATAGTGATGTGCATTTGTTCTAGTTCATCGAAGAACATTCCTATATTTGTACTATTAACCACATTCACCATCCACATCAGGGTTTACTATGTTATACAGTCCCATGTTTCATCCTCTAGTTTTCCTTCTTGTGACATACATAACCTATACTTCCCCTTTCAATCACCATCACACACTCAATTCGGTGCTATTATTTATACTCACGGTAATGTGCTACCATCACCTCTACCATTTCCAAACATTTGCAATCAACTATTAAAACTTCTGCACACATTAAGCATCAGTTCCCCATTCTTTACCCTCATTCTATATTCTGGTAATCTATATTCTAGATATTAACTCCATAGTTTGCTCATTATATTTAGTTCATATAAGTGAGCTCATACAATATTTATCCTATTGTTTCGGATTTTTTTTTGGCTTGATGACCCGAGTGTACACCTCTAGGTACTATAGTCTTGCCCATTAAAATAAAAAAAGATAAAAGACCCCCTTTGAACCTTTTCATTTATTTATAATTTAGCTATTAAAGAACATGAACATTTGACCAGTAGAATTTTACGGTCTGTATTTTCTTGATCACATGCTCATGAGGAAGTTGTATATGTTTCCCGGTCCTGTGTATTTTCTACAAATTGGCAGCTGGATCCAGAGGCTTGATAAGACTTAGGTTTAATCCTTTTGGCAATATATGAGTGTTATTATGTGCTTTCACCAGGAGACACATGATGTCTAGTATTTGTTCTTTTTTCATTGTTAGCATTGATGATCAATACCTGGATCCTTTAATTTTTCGGGGCTTATAAAATGGCAATGTTCTAATTCTATAATTTTGTTTTTATTAGCTTGAATAACTTTATAAGGAGCTACTTCATGTCTTCTATTATTTGGTTACCCATTGGTACACTTCATACAGTAAAGATAGGATACATTCTTGGTATTTTATCTTTATTAAATTTTCAAGATAATGATTTGGTTCCTTGTTATTCTAGGAAGATGATCTTTTTTTGTTAATATCATTATAGACTCATGGATTTAAACATAATTTATGGATTTAAACCCATTGCAATCTTATCCTTATTAAAGTTCAAATTTTCCTATTTTTGGATCATTGGACTGTTGAATCTTTCAACCCCCTGCAAGTTGGCTCCTAATATTTTAAAAAATATCACCCTTGAGATCTTTGATAGTTTTCTTGCTGTCTAGTATGTCAACTAGATAGGGAATATTTGCTTTCAAGGGGCCATAATGTGTATTTCCTACATTTACTGTCCCTGACCAGAAATTGGCCATTTATCTAAAAAGTCATGGTTTCTTTTAATGGGAAATGGTATGTTGAGGCCATAGTCTAGGCACTAGGGTTGTTCATTGATGCTGTGGAGATCATTGTTTCTAGACCTTTCAGTTTCAGTGGACAAAGATCAGAAATGTGTGTGTTTATGTGTTTTGAGTATGTGTGTATATGTACCTTTAGAGTTTAAATATCTCATGAGTTTATATTAAAAACCAATAAAAGGTTTTTATTATACTCTTTTTCTTACATCTGTATTTCTTTTCTTCTGTGCTAAGAATCCTGGTTCTTAAGTACACAGGGGATGATAGAACTACAATATCCTGTAATTACTAAAATATGACTGACTTGAAATCCACAAATGTACAGTGTGCTCTTTTCAATATGTAATTTCAATTCTTTTTTTATTTAATTTCAGAAAAGGTTATTTGAGTTATAGTTTTTTTAGCATTTGTTCTGTTAGTTTGCTTTGGTTTTCTTCTCCAAGAACTTAGACTATTTTTATGTTGGATATTCTTTGCCTATCTAATATTTATCACTCACTCCTGAATTTTAAAAATATTTATAAATTAAAAATTTTTTTCAGGTGATTATTTTAAAGAACGACCTCTTCTATGTCATTCATCCACAGAAGCCCTGGCTTTTGGACTGGATTGGGCATCAAGTGGATTGCAACCATTTTATTGTATGAGATGGGAATATTTTGCCACATTTGCAGTTCATTAATTCACAAATGTCTAGAGAGAGTCTACTGTAGGCCAGACAATATACTAAGCCAGTGAAGAGAAAGTCAGAATGGAAATACACTCTTTCTAAGGATGAAAACAGCCGTTGATGAAATAATTAATGTAATTACGATTTTCACAAATTCCCTCAAACTCGTCCCATAAAAATTGATAATAAGGGGATGTATTAGTTTCCTATGGCTGTTGTAGCAAATTACCACAAATTTAGTGGCTTAAAAATGCAGGTTTATTATCATACATTTCTAGAGGTTACAAGCATGAAATGAGTTTCACTGGGCTAAAAGCAAGTTGTTAGCAGGGCTGTGTTCCTTTCTGGATGCTCTAAGGGAGAACCTATTTCCTTGCTCTTCTTAGTTTCTAGAGGCTGTCTACATTCCATGGCTTGTTGCTCTCTTCTTCCATCTTCAAAGCCAGCAATGGTGAGTTGTAGCCTTTTCATATATCTTCACTCCTATCTCTTCTTCTGGCTCCCTCTTCCACATTTAAGGACCACTTTAAGGACCTGCCTTGATAATCCAGGATAATCTCCTTATTTTAAGGTCAGATGGTTAGCAACCTTAATTCCATCTACTACCTTAATTCCTCTTTCCCATGTAATATAACATAGTACTAGTTTCTGGGGATTTGGGCCTCCACGGTGTCATTATTCTGAATACTACAGGGATATAATTCATCTGGTATAAGAGTGGCCAAGGAAGGTTTTACTGAGGGACTGGCTTTTACATTGATACTTGAAAAATAGATGGGATCTAGCTAGGTGAAGAGAAAATAGGGAGATAGGAGAGGCTGTCAGAAACCAAGTTGGGCACTCTTGAGGTAGTTCAGATGGGGAATGAGGTGGGCTTGGACAAAAATGTTGGCATTGGAATTGGAGAGAAAGGGATAGATCCAGGATAGCAATAATCCTTGTTCAAGCTCTGAAATGAGACCTCATCATCTTCAGTTAGTTGTGTTTTTTATTATGTTACAACGTTTAATTTTCTGCTCTTGTTTCATAAGGACACTACAGAGCATTCTTGTTTCAGAGACTGTGAAACCTAGCAATGACACTAGAAGAATCAAATAGTTAGGATCTTCCCTAAAGGAAATTTTGTAGACCCTTCTGAATGTAGGTAAAGCTATATGGATTAAAGAAAAATCAAATTCCAATGAATTGGCTTGGCTTCTGATGCTGAAGTGCTTGGAAAGACTGATTGGGCTCTGTGAATAGATATTTAAAACTCTACATTTAGTTTTGGTTTCTCTTGATCAACCTGTGATGACCCCTAGATGACCAAATTTTTAAGGAACTCAATTATCAGCTGAGTTGCCAGCTAATGTACCTTGGAAATAGAGTTGTTTAAAATTCAACACCGGGGACAAGATATATGGCAAGACAGGCTTTTCTTATCCAGCAGTATTTTAACTGCTGGTGTTTCTTTGTATATGAATTTCTTTATATTTTGTTATATCCAGTGGCCTAGCTGTATTGCCAATGGTTTTCTCCCATTCCTGGGCTTGTAGGATGCATTGATAGAGACTGTGATGCCTAGTTTTTATTTCTATGAGTTGATTTGTATATGGGAAAGAGATATGCAAGGAACTCCTGGTGGAAATATTGTGGGGGCAAGGAAAAAGAGAGTTTTCTGGAGAGACTTTAAGCTATGAAGCCAGAAAAGATGATGTTTTAGGCCTAGATGACTGAATGATGGGGGAGAGGGTAGATGTTCTCCATGTCTATGCGAACCTGGCAAGGCTTCAGAGCAGTGAGGATTGAAGGTAATACAGGCTCACTTCAATACCTTTTGCATTTGTAGCTTTGGGGACACTGGAGACAGCATCCTAGACAGGGAATCTTTGTTTTCAAGGAGGACACTGGTTCCTCCTTGAGGAAAAGCTACCCTCAAGTGAGTTCCTGAGCAATAGAAATCCAGAGTAGAGAGAAGAGTAGAAGGCAAACTCTAAGTACAAGACGTGGTGCTTGTGAGGAAAGTGAGACATCCCCCAGGACTCCCAGAAATAGCTTGAGAAGACTGACTGAAGGCTGAATTACAGCATTATGCAAGTGTGACAGTGAAATTTGTGCTCTTACTCTTCAGGTAACCTCGTTGTTAGTAGTTTGGGGAAGTATGGGAAAAATTTGGATGACAATTGCAACATGCCTATCTCATCTCATGTTCTACTGAATGGAATGTATGGAAACTGCCATCTGGAAAACAATTTGACCTGTTAATTTGGTACCTAACTTACAGCTAAGATCATCCTGACATTTGAGGAGTTGCCTTCTTAAATTCAGGGGTTGTTGGCATATTCACACTTGGGACCTCAGTTGTTTTGCAAAGCAGAAAGATAGCAATTCTGATCCTCTAAGGAATCTAGATGTATCGTAGTATCAAATTAATAGTGCTCTACTCAAGTTACATTTCAAAATGACCCCACCATTCCCTTTTAAATCTAAGATTTATAAATAATCTAGCAGTTAATAGGAGCTGTATACATATTGTCCTTTTAATTTGATTGAAAAGTAGTTATCCTCATTTTCATATGTAGATACTGAGGCTCAAAAATATGTAAAATACTTGCTGAAGGTTACAGAGCTATTAAGACAAGATTCAATCAAGTCTCTAACTTATTCCATTATGCCCTGTTGCCTCGCCTTTAAGACAGATTAACAGTAATAGAGGAGCAATGAAGGAAGTGAACTGGTAGCTAGAGTATCTAAAATTAAATAGCATTCATTCCATGTCTGGCAGTATATAGTTTACTTTATCTTAATGCCATTTGTGTTCAATCTGGTTTTCACATTCACCAGATTTCATAATCTACTCCCTTAGGTCTGGCTCTGCTATTCTTCATGCATTATAAAAGTTGTATTTAAAAAACAAACAGAACTTTTAAAAAATGTGAGTTTCTTTGTGTCTATCTCTGTCTGTCTTCTGTGTATCATTGTCAGAACATTGCTTCTTTTTAATAGGGTCATTATCACCATTTTGTATTGAAATAAGTACCTCTAGTCCTATCATTATAAATGGTTTGGAAGCAGTGGTTTCATTGAACTTTGAATGCATCTATAAGACTACTTTTTAATAGAACAGCCACTGAAGTTTTGGGCTTTGTTACAGCAACTAGCTTTATCCTAATGTATAGACCTACCTCTTAACCATACATTTGAATTTTATTCTTTTGGTTATAAAAAGCGGATGCCTCAAGGATAAGATGTATGGATTGGAATCATAACAGGAGATTTCAGTAGTCTCTCTCTCTCTCTTTTTTTTTTCTTTTTTTTTTTTGGGGGGGGGCATCTCTACTTCCAGTTGAGCACCAGTGCTGATCTTCTTAGAACAACAGTATTCCTCACCTTCTACTCTGTGCCTTTTTTGTCTCTCATGTATTTAGCTTCTAAATGGGTTTAGCTTGCTGTTATAAGATTAAATTATGTACCCTGACAAAAGACATTTTCTTAAAATCTTAATCCACTTTCCTGTGGGTGGGGGCTCTTGTGTAAATAGACCTTTTGGAGACGTTATTTTTCGTCAAGGTATGGCCAACTGAATCAGAATAGGTCTTAATCTATATTACTGGAGACCTTATAAAGAGAAGAAATCAAAAGCTAGAGTCAAAATAAGCCAAAAGGATAAGCCAGAAGAAGTGGAAAACGGAAGAGTAGACACAGGAGGAGACCAAGCATATGGCCATGTGACAGGTGGCAGAGATGCAAGCCAAGGAACCCCAAAGATTGCTGCGAGCCAGCACCAGAGCGCTATTGACTCCTGAAGAAAGCATGGCCTGCTGAGACCTTGATTTGGGACTTCTAGCCCCCCAAAACATGAGCTAGTAAATTCTTGTTTTTAAGCCAACCCTATGTATGGTATTTGTCATAGCACCCTGGCAAATTAAGACACCTGCTGTGATGGTTAGGCTAATGTGTCAACGTGGCCAGGTAATTGTGCCCAGTTGTTGGTCAAGCAAGCATTGGGCTAATTGTAATACAGGATGGGCTTTAGTCATCGGTGAGTTTACTGCATAGATGGATGATTACATCTGCATCAACCAGGGAGATTGCTGTCAGCAATGAGTGACGCTTTATCCAATCTGTTGAATGCCTTAAAAGGAGAAGTGATTTTGGCATTCAGAGAAAATTTCCCAGCTCATCTTTGGACAGCCAGCGTCTCCCGGAAACTCATCAAGGACTTTCATTGGACTTTCATCGGAGCCCATGGTTTGCAGCCTGCCTGCAGAACCTGGACTTGTGCACCCCCATGGTCACGTGAGAGACTCTTATAAAATCTCATATTATTCACAGATATCTCCTGTTGATTCTGTTTCCCTGGAGAACCCTGACTAATACACCTGCTATGGATCTTACCCTATCTCATGGATCTTGATCTTTTCATACTCAGCTTCATTTGTAGCTAACCAATCATGTTTCTTTGTTAAGTTTTCCCCAAAATGGAATTTGATTGTCCTAGTTTATCTTTTTTAGACAGTCCATATGGTCCATAGGCCCTGGCTAGCCTGTGGATGTTTTTTGTTTGTTTGTTTGCTTTTTGTTTTTTAACCTTGGGGTAGATTAGACCTGAAAAAGGGATAGGACTCACAGATATTTTAGGAGGAGCTGACAGCATGGATTATTGTGGCTTTTTTATGCACTGCAACTAATGCCAGTTTATAACCTTACAACATTTTCTATGCGTTATGTTTAGATGTTGCAAAGTAGCTATATGAACACTTTGCACAATTTCTAGCAGATAGTATTTGGAACTGATAAAAGATCCTAAATCATCACCTAAGTTGAAGTGGGTATTGGGGATCAGAAGGAAACAACCTAGAAGTAATAA
>PVKH010046754.1:0-10367 GCA_004027955.1 Chaetophractus vellerosus | reverse complement strand
TGGGCGGGCCGGAGCCGCCGTGGGCAGGGCAAAAAGCTGCCACGGACAGGCAAAAGCCGCCACGGGCAGGGCAGGTCGCCTGCAAATCGAGCACAGCCAGCCACCCGCGAACTGAAAAAGCCGGCCGTGATGGAAGCAGAAGCCGCCCACAAGCGGGGAAAGCCGCGCCTGCGCAGTGACCAAGTCTCGGCGCGCCCCCACAATGGGGGGGAAGGGGAGATATGTAATAAAATAAATAAATCTTTAAAAAAAAAAATGTAAAACTGTTTGTTTATGATAAGCATAAGCTCTTCTTATCCTTAATGCTGAAATTTATAGATAAATATTTCTAAAGGATTTCCAGAACTATTAGTTATTGCTGTTTTATTTTTCAAATGATGTTATAAGCAGCAAAGCTCAAATTAACTCTTCTACATGTGCCTATATATGAGTCTTTATATAACTTACTCCTGACTTTAAGAGCTGAAGTTGCTTATGGGATTGAACTTGAAAATATCTTTAATCTTCATTAATAATTGAAAATTAGAACCATTTTCCCCTTTAAATGCCTTATTAACTTATTTTCTAACATTTCTGTTGATTCTTAACCTATTTACAGAGATAATAACTAAGTCAAAAACATTTGCCAACAGATGTATATTAGGTTCAGTTTGTATTTCTGAAACTCCTATTGCATTTTGGTCAATGCTGTAAAAATTGTTGATTTGTAATGCTGTAATGCTCTCAATTTTACTAGGAGATTCAATGCAAGAGCTTTTTCTATGCATGTGAATGATGATATTGGGGGGGAGGGCATGAGGATATGTCATAGAGTGTGTATTGATTAAATACCCAATCAGTTATTACATGGTTAGTTCTCTGAATATGTAAAAGTTAAAGAAAGGAAAAGACAACAATCTATTCACATTTTTAAAAATTTAATTTTAATTTTAAATTTAAATTATAAATCAAGTTTTAATCTTCAAAGAAGGCAAAGGAACCAGGAAAACAGATAAACTATCTTCCTCCTCTATCACCCAGGCAGAAATGACTCAATCCCATTTTTCCTTCCTTTGTCCCAAACAGTCCCCTTCACATACATGCTAATCAAATACACAATTAGAAAGGTGATATCCTTTTGGCAATTTGCCATATGGAAATTTGCCAAGATTTGAGGTAATAGAAAATAAGCTTAAGGGAAAGGAAGTTGAGAAAAGAGGAAAGAAAAGGAAGTGTTATTTTTAAATTGAGATTTTTTTAAACCTTAGGAAAAAAATATTGTCTTTATTAATATAATATGCATAGCTTAACAAAGACTGTCATCAGATTACTTGAGCACATTGAAAATAAGCAAGGTATATTAACACGAATCGTTATGCTAATATGCTAATATTTTGCAGTTAAGAAATGTGGCAAAAATTATTTTCAAATTAAAACTCTTGAGTGAACATGCAATTACATAAATCTAGTTTCTGACTAACATTCTGTGACCAGATTGCTGCTTGAACATTAAGGTGGCTGTCAGAGGGATGTACAGATAGAAAGGTTCATGCAGTCATTATGATATTGATTTTTTTGCAAGTTCCTGCTTATTATAACCACTATTTTATTTAATTGCTTCAAACTAAGAAATCTTTCTACTTGATCAATACCTAATAGCCAAAAGAGAATGTCCATTCTGTTCCTTCAAAGTATAGTTTGATTCGATTTTAAACTAAAACATCCCCAATTACAACAAATGTATTTTATAATAACATGGTGTATTAGAAAGGACAGCATCAAAGTTGACAGATCTGGAGTCAATTGCAAATTTCTGCATTGGGAAAGTACCTTCAAGATTGTTTCATTGGCCAATCACAATCATCCATCCTTACCTCCTGCCTTCTTCCAATAAGCGGTTGCAAACACAAACCACAGGAATGAGCATATGATCCAGGATGATCCAATCATAGTACCCTTCACCCCTGACCACAGTGGTTGTTCCAGAGATGGGCCTGTGTAGAAAGCAAGCCAGTTAGCTTTCTTTTTATAAGTGTTCTATTTGCAACTGGTGGGAAACATTCCTATTTTCCTTCAAGATCAATTATAGAAAAGAGTCTAGGCTTTAGCTTCATGCAGAGCTGATCTGAAAAAGATGCCATAAAGAAGGAGTAAGAAATAAAGAAATACAACAGAGAGTTGAAGGTGTTTAAGTCCCTAGAACAAGGCATTGCAAAGTCCAGTTCCACCTTCATCCTTTATTTTGTTTAGGTACAGGCAGTAATAAACTCCACTTCTGCTTAAAGCAGTTCAAGGTTGGGTTTTAGGCACTCAAAAATAAAAGCATACAGGCTAGTCAATTATTTAATTTAGCTCAATCTGTTTCTTCAATTGTAAAATGTGAATGATAAAATACATATCATATATTCCTATGCAATGTGTCTAATTGTGCCTGACCCAAAAGATGTTCAGAAGAAATTAGTTTAATCTTGCCACTTTTATTGCTAACGCACCAAATAAACAAACCTTATTATATACCCAAGTGAAATGCTTATAAACCACTAATGTACCTAGAAATTAAGGTAAATGGCTAAAGCTTTTTTGCTTTAATTTTCAGTGTTTTATTTTAGTGACAAATGCACTTTGCTAATGTGAATGTTTTTAGTGAAAAGAGTTTTAGTTAGAAAAAGGGGCTTTAAAAACATGATTACTCCCAATTGAGTTTTTTTTAAGTTTTTATAGCAAAAACAAAAATATTGAATGGACTATATTAGCTATTTTTGAATTATAATGGCTTGAAGTGTAAAGATGCGCTTATTAAATAACATCTAAGGTACAATGATTATGCACTATTATTACACCTATTTATAGCTGACACCTTATACCCCTTCAGAGGATGACTTTGGCTAAAAAGATCATTATAATTCTGCCTCCCATAAAATAAACCTTCTAAATTTACAGCATGGAAAAAAGACCTTTAGAAAGCAGGACACAGCAAGAAATAAGTTGTCACAATGATTGACAAAAGGTATAATTGTATTAGGGGTTGATAAGACCTATGTTTGAAATGAAAAAGTTAATTGCTTTGTACCTGATTAGAATTGAGTAAACATTTTCATCAAAATCAAAGGCAAAGCTATTTTAAGCACTTATCCTCTTGGGACACAAGCTAAATACTTTGTTTATGATTTTGAATAGACTCAATTCCCACTTTTTAGTAGATCACAAGTTAAGATGGTCAAATAATGACGTTATTAAAAGACATCAATATTATCAAATCCTATGCCTGTCTTCATGGGCCATCTGAAAATATATTAAGCTAACCGTAGACTTTTAATTAGTATAATGGGATATATGAAATATTCTACTAAAATAATGTCATTTACCATAATATATTTGGATTGGCATGGTACTAAGTTGGTGTTTAAATGATGAAACAATATTAACTTTGCAGGTAAAACCTCAATGGTAAATCCTCAGATGTGTAAAGAAATAAGGAAGTGTTTACATGATTGATGTTCCTAATAAGGATTAAAAATCAAGATTCTAAGAGTTCTGGGAAGATGGCTTCAGAGTAGGCAGGCAGGGCTCAACTCTCTCACAAAAATAATGGAGAAAAAAACAAAAACTGTACAAGGGACCTGCTTTGGAGGTCAACATACAATTCCAAGGAAGGCAAAGGACAGAGAGACCAAGAACCTGAAACAACAAACATGAGTTACCAAACCTCCCATGGCAGCTGTAAAGGGCTCCTATCCCCCACCTCAAGACATTAGTCTGGAATAAAACCCCTGACTCACTGCAGCCAACTGAGAGGGGAACAGACATCTTCCTCCCTGTCAGCTGTTACAAAGGAAAAGGGAGAGGGAGTTGGGGGGCTTCTCTTCAGTGAATTTGGCCAGCAAAGCCCACTTTGAATCTTGGCTCTGGCCAAAAACACAGGAAAACAGAAATTGAAAGAAACACCTCCATGGAAAGGTTTGCTGCAAATCACCATTGGCTGGCTCGTCTGGAAATTGCACAAAGAAAAATGGCTTTTAGGTCTTTCTTTAACCTACCCCTGGGAAAAAAATCTGTGCCCCATTAGTGAGCCCCTGTCCTGATTTTGATAACTTAAGATGGACAACTTTAAAGACTTAGAATAAGTTGTACCAAATATCAAGAAGAGCTGTGTGTGTGGGGGGGGGGGACACTGGGCAAGAGAGAAAAATTGGCCATCAGAGTAAATTGACCAACATATTCAGATACCTAGATCTCAGCAAAAAATTACAAGGCATACAAGGAAACAAGAGGAGATGGCCCAGCCAAAGGAACAAAACTAAATATACTGAAGAGATACAGGATTTGAGACAATTAATCAATGATAATCACACAATTCTCCTAAAGCAATTCAAAGAATTTAAAGAAAATATGACTAAAGAGGGAAGCAGATATGGCTCAATTTCCTGTCTACTATATGGGAGGTCCCAGGTTTGATTCGCCCCAGGGTGTCCTGGTGAAGGCAAGTAGACCCACATGGAGAGCTTGCCCACACAGAGAGCTGGCCTACATGGAGAGCTGATGCAACAAGATGATGTAACAAAAAATAGACACAGAGGAAAAAGACAATGAGAGACACAACAAACCAGGGAGCTGAGGTGACTCAAGCAATTGAGTGCCTCTCTCCCACGTCAGAAATTCCCAGGATCGGTACCCAGCACCTCCTAAAGAGAAGATAAAAAGAGAAGACAAGCAGACACAGAAGAATGGACACAGAGAGCAGACAGTGAGTGCAAGTAGCAAGGGAGGGAGGGGGAATAAATAAAATTTAAAAAAAATAAATCTTTAAAAAATATATGACTGAATAGATAAAGGATATTAAGAAGGCACTGGGTGAGCATAAAGAACAATTGGAAAGAAAATTAACAGAGTTTATGGGAATGAAAGACATGATGGATGAGGTTAAAAATACATTAGAGGCATTTAAGAACAGATTTGAGTTGCTTGAAGACAGAATTTGTGATTTTGAAGACAGACCATCAGAACTGGAAAAGACAAGAGAGCAGAAAGAGAAGAGAATGGAAAAAATGGAATAGGTTCTCAGGAAATTGAATGACAACATGAAACACACAAATATACACATTATTGGTATCCCAGAAGGAAAAGAGAATGGAACAGGGACAGAAAGAATATTTGAGGAAATAATGATTGAAAACTTCCCATGCCTTATGAAAGACATAAATATCAATATCCAAGAAGGACAACTCATGCCAAACAGAGTAAATCTGAATAAACCTACCCCGAGACACCTACTATTCAGAATGACAAATATCAGATATAAAGGAGGATTCTGAAAGAAGCAAGAGAAAAACAAAGCTTCACATACAAGGGAGCCTTAATAAGATTAAGTACTGGGAAGCAGATGTAGCTCAAGTGGTTGGACTCCCATCTACCATAAAGGGGGGCCCCAAGTTCAATTCCTGGGGCCTCCTGGTGAAGGCAAGCTGGCCTGAGTGGTGCAAAATGCTGACGGCCTGCACGGCATGGAGAGCTGACCGCCCGTGTGGCACAGAGAGCTAGTGCAGCAAGATGACGCAACAAAGGGAGACAAGCAGACACAGAAAAACACACAGCGAATGGACAAGCAAGCACAAGCTGCAAGGAGGGCTGGGATACATAAATAAATAAAATAAATCTTTAAAAATAAGATTAAGTGCCAACTTCTCATCAGAAATTATGGAGGTGAGAAGCAAGTGGTATGATATATTTAAGGTAATGAAAAAGGAAAACTGCCAGCCAAGAATTCAGTATCTGGCAAAGCTGCCCTTCAAAAATGAGGGTGAGTTCAAAGTCTTCCCAGACAAACAAAAACTGATAGAGAGTGTGTTCCCAAAAGACCAGAATTACAAGAGAAGCTTAAAGGGAGTGCTGCAGTCTGAAAGGGAAAAACAAGGGTAAGAGATTTGGAGAAGAGTGTAGAAATGAAGATTATTAGGAAGGGTAAATTAAAGGGTAAAAAGACAGGCAATAGTACAATATGAAAACAGAAAGCCAAAGGACAAAATGGATAAAGCAATGCCTTTACACTAATAAAATTGATTGTTAATGCTTTGAATTTCCCAATCAAAAAACATAGACTGATAGAATAGATAAAAAAAAATATATAAGCCATCTACATCTGCTGTCTACAAGAGACCCAACTCAGACATAAGGACACAACTAGGTTGAAAGTGAAAGATTGGAAAAGATATTCCATGTGAATAGTAACCAAAAAAGAGCTGGAGTAGTGACACTAATATTGGACAAAATAGATTTTAAGTGCAAAACTGTAAAAGGGATGAAGATCCTTATATATTAATAAAAGGAGCAATTCACCAAGAAGAAACAGTAAATATTTATGCACTTAACCTGAGTGCCCAAGATACATGAGGCACACACTGGCAAAGATGAAGGGAGAAATAGATGTCTCTATAATAATACTTAAAGCTTTCAATACACCACTCTCAGTATTGACTAGAGCATCTAGACAGAGGATAAATAAAGAAAAGAGAGCTTAAATAATATGATAAATGAACTATATCTAACAGACATTTATAGAGCAGTGCACCCCAAAACAGCAGGTTATACATTCTTTTCAAATGCTTATGGATCTTTCTCCAGGATACACCATATGTTGGTTCACAAGACAAGACTCAATAAATTTAAAAGATTGAAATTATACAAAACACTTTCTCTGATCATAATGGAATGAAGCTGGAAATCAATAGTGGCTGGCAAAAAAAAATGGAGATTAAAACACACACTCTTAAATAATCAGTGGGTCAAAGAAGAAATTGCAAGAGAATTAAGCAAATACCTTGACATGAATGAAATGGGAACACAGCATATCAAACCCTATGGGACACTGTGTCCTGTGAGCTAGAGCAGATGTATGTCACTATTGCACGGTGGTGAGAATGTGGAGAAGCATGGGGAAAATACAGTTGATGTGATCTATGAATGGTGGTTAACAGCAATACTGTAAGATTCATGGATCTATGCCAAAGATGTACTGTGTTGATAATGGGGGAGTATGGAAAAAGTGTGCCAAATATATGCAATCGCCCATGGTTGGTGGTAATATTCTGATGATATTATCTCATAATCTGTAACAAATGTTCCACCATGGTGTGGTGTGTTGATGAAGGGGTGTTATGTGGGATTCTACCCATGTGCATGATTGTTTTGTAAGTTCACAACTTCTGTAATAAAAAGTATAGTTAGGGGGAAGCAGATGTGGCTCAAGTGATTGAGCTCCTTCCTACCACGAAGTGAGGCCCCAGGTTCAGTTCCCAGTGCCTCCTGGAAGATGAGCAAGACAGCGAGCTGGCATGATGGGCTGGTGCAGCGAGCTGAGGCAACAAGATGACACAACAAGGAGATACAAAGAGGAAACACAATGAGAGAGACAACAAAGCAGGGAGTGGAGGTGACTCAAGTGGTTGAGCACCTCTCTCCCACATGGGAGGTCCCAGGTTCAGTTCCAAGGGCCCCCTAAAGAGAAGACGAGGAGACACAGAAAGCACACAGTGAAAGGACACAGAGAGCAGACAGTGAGTGCAAAACAACAAGGGGAGAGGAATAAATAAATAAAGTAAATCTTTTAAAAAATTAAAAATATATTTAAGGAGTGGATGTAGCTCAAGCGATTGAGCACCTGCCTCCCATATGGGAGGTCCTGGGTTTGGTTCCTGGTGACTCCTGAAAAAACAAAAACAAACACCAAGCAAAACAAATAAAAAAACAACAACTCAGGGGAATCAGATGTAGTTCAAGTGGTTGGGCTCCTGTCTTCCATATGGGAGGCCCTGGGTTCAGTTCCCAGGGTCTCCTGGTGAGGGCAAGCTGGCCCATGCCAGTGGAGAGCTGACAGCCCACATCTGCAGAGAGCTGATGGCCCGCACCCATAGAGAATTGGTGCAGCAAGATGATACAACAAAAGGAAGCAAGCAGACACAGAGGAAATGTGCAGCAAATGGACACAGAAAGCAGACAGTGAGCACAAGCAGCAAGGTGGGGGGGGTGGTGGATGGATAGATAGATAGATAGATAGATAGATAGATAGATAGATAGATAGATAAATAAATAAATAAATAAATAAATAAATAAATAAATAAATAAATCTAAAAAAATGCTAATTAAAAAAAAAAAACTCAGGGAATCCTATGTGGCTCAGTGGTTGAGAGCTGGCTTCCCACATATGAGGTCCCAGGTTCAATTCCTGAACCCCAGTACTTCAGAACAAGATTTTTTTTAAAGGCTGTAATAGGGTGGGTTGGGGGAAAATACACCAAATGTAAGATATGGACTTTAGTTAGTAGTAAGATTTTGACGATTTTCTTTCATAATTTAAAAAAAAATGTCTCACAACAATGCAAGGTGTTGGTGGTGGGTTTATGTATGGGACCCTTTTATGATGTTATGCATGTTTGTTTTCTAAGTTCACAACTTTTACTATACACTTATTGTTTATATATGTTCATGTATGAATGATATACTTCAATAACATTTTAAAAATTAAAATTAAAAAGTAAAACAAAATAAAACCTTATGGGGCACAGCAAAGGCAGGGTTTAGAGGGAAAACTATAGCCTTCAATGCTTCCATTAAGAAAAAAGAAAGAGCTAAGATTGAAGATCTAACTGCACACTAGAAAAAGAACAGCAAATTAATCCCCAACCAAGCTGAAGGAAAGAAATAGTAAAGATTAGAGCAGAAATATATGAAATTGAGAACAACAACAACAAAAAAAAATAGAATCAACAAAAACAAAAGTTGGTTCTTTGAGAAGATAAAATCGACAAACACTTAGTAGAGTGACAAAGAAAAAATTAGAGAAGATGCAAATAAATAAGATCAGAAATGAGAAAGGGGACATTACCTCTGATGCCACAGAAATAAGAGATTATAATAGGATACTATGGACAACCATATGCCAAAAAACTAGACAATGTAGATGAGATAGACAAATTCCTAGACCACACTGAACCTAGAAGAAAGAGAAGACCTCAACAAACCAATTACAACTGAAAAGATTGAAACAGTCATCAAAAATTTCTCATAGATGAAAAGCCCAGGACCATCACAGGTCAATTCTACCAATCACTCAAAGATGATCAAGTACCGATTTTGCTCAAGCTCTTCAAATTAAATTGAACGGGAAAGAATGTACCAAACTCATTCTATGAAGCCAACATCACCCTAATACCAAAACCAGATAAAGATTCTACAAAAAAAGAAAGTTACAGACCAATAACATAATGAATATTGATGCAAAAAATCCTCAACAAAATACTTGCAAACTGAATACAAAAGCAAATTAAAAGAATTACACGCCATGATCAAGTGGGTTTTATTCCAGGTATGCAAGGGCAGTTCAACACAAGAAAATCAATTAGTGTAATAAACCACTTTATCACTGAAGGGAAAAAATCACATGATCCTCTTGATTGATGCAGAAAAGGCTTTTGACAAAATCCAGCATCCTTTCTTGAAAAAGAACACTCCAAAAGGTAGGAATAGAAGGCATTCTCAATATGGTAAAGTGTATATATGAAAAACCTACACCTAGCATTGTACTCAATGGTGAAAGATTGAAAGCTTCCCTGCTGAGATCAGGAAAAAGACAAGGATGCCCATTGCCACCACTGTTATTCAATATTTTACTAGAAGTTCTAGCTAGAGCAATTAGGCTAGATAAAGAAATAAAAAGCACCCAAATAGGAAAGGAACAAGTAAAACTTTCACTTTTCTTGATGATATCATGCAATATCTAGAAAATCCTGAAAAATACGCAATGCTACTAGAACTAATAGATGAGTTGAGGAAATTGGCAGGATACAAGATTAATATGCAAAAATCAATAGCATTTATATACACTAATGATGTGCAATTTGGGAAGGAAATCAGAAAAAAAATCCATTTATAATAGCTTCTAAAACTATCAAATTTTTAGGGATAAACTTAACCTAGGACATAAAGGACCTGTATTCAGAAAACTACAAAACATTGCTAAAAGAAACTAAAGAAGACCTAAATAAATAGAAGGACATTCTGTGTTCATGGATTGGAAGACTTAATATCATTAAGATGTCAATTCAACCCAAACTGATTTACAGACTCAACACAATCCCAGTAAAAATCCCAACAGTCTTTTTTTTTTTGCAGAAATGGAATAGCCAATAATCAAATTTATGCAAACTTGTCCAATAATAATAATAATTACTTGAATAATGAAAATGCTCTAAAGATGATTGAAGCAATGATTGTACAAGTGTATGGTTACATAGAATACCATTGATTGTACACTTTGGATGAATTTATGCTTTATTAATATGTATCAATAAAATTGATTCTTTAAGAAAGGATTCCAGGTAGCTGTATAATGTAGA
>PVKH010046753.1:0-10365 GCA_004027955.1 Chaetophractus vellerosus | reverse complement strand
GTTCCCGGGGACCTCTCCGAGCGGGCAGACGGCTTTGAGAAAGGCAAGCCGCCATGGGCGGGGCAAAAGCCTGCCCTGGGCAAGGCAAAAAGCCGCCACGGGCAGGGCAGAGCCCCCACGGGCATGGCAAAGTCACCTGTGAAAAGCGGAGCTGCTGCCTGCGAAGCGGAAGCCGGCAGCCCGCAAAAAACATGGAGGACTGCTGCCCGCAAAACATGGAGCGGAGCCGCCCGTGAAAATGGAATGGAGCCACCCATAAACAGAGTGAGCCGCCGCCGCGGAGGGCCTACTCGGTGCATCGCCGCAGGGACAGGGGGAGACAAGAAGCAAACATAGAGAAACACAGAAGAATGGACACACAGCAAGAGCAAGCAGAAGGGCGGGGGGGGATGTGAAATAAATAAATTAATTAAACCCCCCAAACCCTGCTTTTAGTCGATGTTCTGCCTATCCCATAAAAAGTACCTATTCTTTCAAAAAGTGCAGAAAAATCAGACAGTTCAACAGGAAGGATATCCAAATCATATAGAGCAAGATGTGTAGGACCACTGAAAAGAAAGAAATTGTTTTATTTATTGATTGTTTTGAACATGATGTTCTTAAAGAAATATTTCTCTGTCTCCCAAATAGGAAAGACTAGTATAGTATCCTAAATGAAAAAAAAAATCCATTATTTTGAAAACAAATACTTATACAACTAATAAAATATCAACCAGAGTCTTTTTTTCTATCTTAATAACTAGAACAAAACAGAATGATGCAGCTAAGCTTTAATACAGTCGGTGAAATAAACATCAAATAGATGAGCAAGGAAATTAAAACAATTTCCTGTAAACAAAAAGAAATGTGAAATGAGGTTACTATAAACCTTTAATTCACTGACTCAGAATTCTGAGACTTGAAAAGCATTCCATCTAGAGCTGATTCCACTTACGTGGCACAGAGTCTATGCTTCTTTTCTTCTGTTAGTTGTTCTTGGGATACCGTGGGTAACTTTAATTTTTGTTATTAAGTATCCCACAACACACACTTGGACACCAGAGAACTGTAATTGGCTTGGGACTTTGGGCATAATTGGGTCTTGGGCTCTAAACTCCAGAGATTGGGGTGGTATTTGTCCAGACCCAGCAATATCAACCTGTCTTCTTGCTGAAGCCAGGCTTTTCATTTTAGTCTACTCAAAATTGTGTGCTCTGCAGTATAAATGCTCCTTCTCATTAAGTCATTCAAGAAATTTATTTATTGGTTAACATAAACTACGTACTGTGCTAACTGCTAGGAGAGTGTACTTGCCTTCATGGAGCTTTTGATACAACAGGAGGAGGAGAGAGAAGCAATGGCTAATATCACAAATGACTATTAAATTACAATTGAGGTAAATGTGGTGAGGAAAATAACATAGGATTTTATCAGAGCACACAACAGGAGATCCTGACCAAGTCTTTTATCATGTGTGGAAGTGGGGGGATGAGAATAGATTTCATTAGGGAAGTTTCTTCAAGGAAGTGAGGTTTACACTGAGATCTGTAAGATTAATAAGAGTTCCAGAGAAAATGTATTCCAGACACAACAAGCTACTTCATAGCTTTTGCTTTCTTAGACCTTTTGCTCAGATGTAAATTTACCTTGCATGTAGGCCTTTATGACTTTCAGCGCCTGCTGCTTCTGATAATAATAGCCTTTTCCCTTGGTTTTTCTTCTTTCACATTCATCAGGGAGGGAAGGTGAGTATGTCAGTTCATCTTTTCACCTGAGGCTTGTATGGCTTTTGTGTTCTTCCATGCGTGTAAGACCTGTTTCTGTAACTAGAGTCAAAGATCTTCTTGGGTAGGAGCCAGGGCCCCCAGACAACCTTGCCTTGCATGTTCTGGATGGCTTCCTGGCCATTTGCCACATGACAATCCCTGTTTCATATGGAAAAAGATGGAGTTTTGGACAGTATGGTAATATGACTCTAGAGCTATTTCACTCTCACAGTAAAATTTACCTAAGTTACAATGAGGGGGAAATGAAAGCATGAGATTTTTTTCAGCATCTTCATATCTTTCTTTATGCTAATCATTTTGAGTATGAAAGAGAAAGGCATGCCACCCCTCCCCCACCTGTTCCACCTGCCATCTCCCCTCCCCTGAGAGATAGATGAACCTATCTCTGTCTGTCCTTCCTAAAACAGGGTATGGTCTTATGTGGCTTTCTCAGACGACTCAAGGATAAAGCCCTTAAAAGCAGAAGGCTGAGAAACAGTGTGGATAATAGCTTATTATTACATAATATTTTCCTGAGTAGAAAACAAAAGTCAGTTTATTGAAAAACCCTGTTGAATGATTCCTGTCTTTTAGAGTTGTTTAATGCCTGGTAGCACCATTTTGTCTCCAGACAACTGCTTCTAGGTGGTTTGAATTCTTACACTACATTCGTATGTGAATGAGGGGGGAGGACTGTGACAGAAAGTCCGTCTGTGGGCATGTGTGAATGAGAATACACATTGTAGGGTGGAGGTACAGATTCATTCAGCAGCCACTTTTGAAATAAGAAGCCAACAAAATGTGAAGCTATCTGGGAAATTTATATGGCTTTCCCTGGGAAAATCCCAGGTTCTGAACAAAGACTTTTTATGAGAAGCCACAAGTAATAAAAGAGGCTCACTTCAGGAGAGCATGCCCAAAGGTGAGAGCTCAACTCAAGGGAAACACTGAGAAATAGGAAAGAACTTACTGAAGAGAAAATGGGGTGGGGAGGGGAGAGAAAGCAAAGCTCATCATGCCAATTCTAGTCTCAGTCATTGAGGCAGAAAGAGGGGTCCAGGAGGAGGAAGGACACTGGCTCTGAAGAGTTCCCTGCAGTTTCCCCAAATTCTCCTCCACCTCATTCCACCACTCAACAGCTCTGAGGCCCTCCTTGATCTCTGAATGCAGCATAAGGCATAACCTCATTTCTGCACCCATAGTTCCCACCCTATTCGTTCTTTTACTAAGGATTGTTTTACTACATATTATTTACTTGTCTATCTCCCTAGTCTGGCTGTGAACTTCTTGTGTGCAGGAATTTTGTCTAGTTTAGCTTTTAATTTTCAGCACCTTCTATAGACTTCCTGTTGATAGTAAATAAATGTTTGAGTAATGGAGGAAGACTAAAGGAGCAGTTAGAAGACCTTCGTAATTGCTAGAAAGAAAGAAGCATTCAGAGGGAATTTAGACATACATAAATACAAACATACATACATACGTATATACGTGTGCACATACTCACATATATTCAACAAATATATGTTTCTACTAAATGCCAGTCACTGGGATAAGACATGTTCCCAACCCATGAGGACTGAACCCCCTCTAGGGAGATTCAGACTAGTCAATAGGGAAGTGTAATGTAGTGTGATAAAAAGAGGTAGAGGAGGGCTACACATAGCAAGATGAAGGACACCTAATTCCACTAAGGGATGAGGGTCAGTTAAGGCTTTTTGGGGTATATGAAACATCAAAGAGACGCTTACACATTGGAGGGAAAAGAAGCTCAGAGATGGGAAGTGACTTGTCCAAGGTCACACTGCTGGTGGCTGGCAGAGCTGGAATTGGAACCTAGCCCATGCTCATTCTCTAAATATCTTGTACTTGTATTTTTCTATTGTCTTTCAACCCCAGGCCCACTCTTCTATATTCTGCACTGTGATTCTGAATTTCCCAGCTCAACCTAACTTGAGCTTCCAGTTAGGTCCTGCAATGGGAGGCTGTGGTGGAAAGTTGGAAGGTAGGAGGCAGGGAGAGGGTCTTTTTTACCTGAAGAATGCAGCTCCATTTTCTTCTGGTGTTTCAAGTATCAGCAATAAACATTCCTTAAAGGTATGAACACCACCCTGAAGTGCCCCCTCCATGGTTCAAGTACCAGAGACCTAGTGATCTCCCCAGAGGCCCCAGTACCAAACCCCCAAATTCAAAGGAATGGTTTCAGGCCACACAGCCCTGCTGCATGATATGAATACCAGCCACAGGGCACCGTATTTCACCATCCAATAACATTGAGCTCAAACGTAAACCACACTCATGATCTTCTTTACCCTCTTCCAGTGCTTACAAGCTCAATAGATCAATCATGTGACCCAAGGAATTGTCCTTGACACCCCCCTTTTCCTTTCCCCTCTATCCAAAACCAATGCCACATTCTGGCAATTCTACTTCCTAAAAACCTCTTAGATATATCCACTTCTCTTTCTCCCTACTATCACTCTAGGCTAAGCTACCATCATCTCTTGCCTGGATTTCTATAATAAACTCCTAACTGGTGTGGCAGTCACTCTGCACATCTTTATTGCCCATAGAATCTCCAGACTCCAGGCCTTTTAAGTGAACTTTACAAACACAAATCTGAGCATGTCACTTCCACCCCTCCTTAAAATTCTGACCTCTGTCTGCCTCTAAAACCTCATCCATCTGTAACTGAGCCTCATTCTTTCTGCTTCAATCTTTAATATTCCTCATGTTCACTCTGCCAGGAAAGTTCAGTCCATACTCACTCTGTCCCCATTCCTACTCATCTGTAGATCTCTGCTCAAGCATTGCATCCTCAGGGATGAGATTACCTGATTACCCTGATTGCTCAAAGCCTCCTTAGAGCACCATGTACTTCTCCCTCATACTACTTGCCATTGCTACAATTTTACTCTTGGGTGCTTATTTGGTTCTCCACATGAGACCGTGAGCTCTCTTAAGGGACAAGATATTTGTTTTTGCTCACCATTATATCCCCAACATCCAGCAGAGAATCTGAACATAGTCTATCTCAATCAATACTTGTTGGATGAATGAATGCATGCTGACTGAATGAATCAAAAGGATTTGGGATGTGTGGCAGAATTTACTTGCCATAAACATCCATGTCCTTCCCCATATTTCCTGGTTCTTTTGAATTTAGTCAGGGCCATGTACTGGTTTTGCCCAGTGGGCTATGAGCAGAAGTGATGCATGTCACTTCCAGTCTGAAGTATTTAAGAGCTCGTTTGTGATCCTCCTGCCCTCTCTCTTACACTTTCTTGGAGACTCTCAAGGTTTCATGTTAAGATGGAAGAGTTACAAGATGGAAGCAGCCTAGATTGCTAAAGATAGCAACCTAGGAGAGCTGCTAACCCTCAGTGGACTCCATGTTGAAAAGAAATAAACCTTTGCTCTATTAAATAACTGAGACTTAGGAGCCTAGTTATTGCCTTAGCATAGTCTAACCTATTCTGTCCAATACAGAGTGTTTTAGAAACTATCTGATACTGGTACTCAGTATCAGTGCAATAGAGGCACTAATTTAATGCAGTCTTTAGCCAGGATACACATGGAGCTATGACTAATATCAAGTCTCCTTAGGAGTACAGTTTTGGGCAAGTCAGTTAATCTCCCTAGTTTCTAATTTTCTCAAATCTACAATGTCATATGTACTGCATATCTATTAAATATTTAAATGTTAGAGGAAGGCTTTGCAGAGGAGGTAGCGCTGGACCTGGGAATTGAAGGATGAGAAAGATTTTGACAGACAGTGTTTCAAGTGAAAAACATGGCCCAAAGAATAGGTAGTGTGTTTAGAAATAGCACAAAGATGGAAAATCGCTGACAGACATATTATAAAGTTGATTTCCTGGGATATTTGATGAGGTGGACTAGCATAGTGTTCCTGCCCCAGCCTTACTCATTTTAATAAATAGCACCACCATCTATAAATTGCTCAAATAAAAACCTAGGCCTCATTCTTTCTTTTTCTCCTTTTCTTCTTCCCTTCTCTACCCCTATATTCAATCCATCAGCAAGTCTTGTTGATGCTGTGTCCTTACAGAATTAGATCACTTCCCAACCTCTCCTCTGCTACCACCTAAGTCTATACCAATGCTGCATTTGCCTCCCACGTGCTTTCCTTTTTCCAAACTTGTCTACTTAAAAAATGTTGACAAAGCGGCCAGCCAAGTCTTTTTAAAAAGGTCAATCAGATAATTTTTCTTTCTTGCTTAAAACTTTCATTTGGCTTCCATCTGCACTTAGAATAAAATTCAAGCTCCTTACCATGACCTAAAAGGTCCAGAATGATTTGATTCCTATTACAGAATCAAAATGCTTTTCTGCCCAGATTGCCCTCTAGGACAGAAGGACCTATTCCTTCAGCTTTTGGGAGTCCTGCTGACTGACGGCATTTACCTATGAGCTTTGACTGTCAGAGAACATCTAATTACTGTGCAACATGGACATGTAAAGGCCATCTCTTTTGCCAAACATGAACAACACTGAAGGGCAATCTTGTTAGAGACCTTATTGTTACTTCACCATGCTATACTTCTCCCTTTGTCCAACCTTCTTTCTCTTCTCCCGTAGGTGGTGACCCCAAGAGCCAGGGAACCCAACAAGCAATAATTCCTATCTAAATTTTATGCTATTGCCCTCCTCAAATCCAGTTACCTCATACTTCTTTAATTTTTTAAGTTGTTGTTATAAATGGAATTTTTTCCTTACTTTCCTTTTCAGATTGTTCCTTGCTAATGTATAATAACACAGCTAATTTTGCTTGTTGATCTTGTGCCTTGCAAATTTGCTGAATTTGTTTATTAACTCTAGTAACTTTCTTGTAGATTCCTTGGGATTTTCTATATATATAGGATAATGTCATCTTTGAATAGAGATAGTTTTGCTTCATCCTTTCCATTTTGGATGCCTTTTATTTCTTTTTATTGCTTAATTGCTCTGGCTAGAATTTCCAGTATAATACTGAATAATATTGTAGAACACAGGTATCCTTGTCTTGTTCCAGATCTTATGAAGAAAGTTTTCAGCCTTTCACCATTGAAAGATGTTAGCTAAAAACTAAGTTTTTCATTTTTCATAAATACCCTTTATCATGCTCTTCTATTCCTGTATTTCTGAGTGCTTTTGTCATGGAAGGGTGTTGGGTTTTGTCAAATGCCTTTCATCATCACTTGAGATGATCATGTTGCCTATTTTCCTGCATTCTATTAGTATGGTATATTACATCGATTGCTTTCCTAGGATAAATCCCACTTTGTCATGGTGTGGAATCCTTATAATATGCTGTTGAATTCGGTTTGCCAGTATTTTTTTTGAGAATTTTTGAATCATATTCATAAGGATATTGATCTTTAATTTTCTTTTCCTGTAATGTTTTTATCTGGCATTGGTATCAGGAAATGCTGGCCTCATAGCATGAGTTAGGAAGTGTTTCTTCCTCTTCAATTTTTTGAAGAGTTTGAAAATGATTGGTATTAATCATTCTTGGAATTTTTGGTAGAATTACCAGTGAAGTCATCTGGTCCTGAGATTTTCTATTTCTTCTTGAGTCAGTTTTGGTAATTTGTGTTCTTTAATTTGTTCATTTCATCTAGACTATCTAGATGAAATGAACAATTTGTTGGTATACAAATTGTATTTTTGTTGCTATATATTTAATTTTTGGTTTATGTATTTGTTGGTACATATATTTTTTGGTTCATAGTATTTTCACAGTTCTTTTAGTTCCTATACTGAACCATGCTTTTATGATCTCATAGCTATTACCTTTGTTCTCTCTGTCTGAAATTGTTTTCTGCTTTTTACCTGGTTAGTTTCAACTCATTCTTCAGAGTTTAGTTCAAAAGAGACTTCCTCAGGGAATTCATTCCTGACCTGTCAGACTAAGTCGGGGTCCCTATTATAAACTCTCACAACATCCCATTCTTTTTCCTAGAACTTATTACTTATCATTAATTTCTTATGTAATTAGATTTTTAAGGTCTGTCTTTCCTGCTGGAATATAAGCTTCAAGAAGGTAGTGATTTTTCTGTTTTTTTTTTTTCACCATGTTTGCCTACCATCAAGAGAATGCTTTACACATAATAGATGCTTAATAATTATATTTGTTGAATGAGTGAGTGAAAAAATGAATTAATGGGTTAATTCTCTTTCCTTGTCCCTTAGTGATATGTAGAAAGTTGAATTGTAAGGGTCTCTGAGTAATTGTGGTTGAGAATAGCTTGTTCTTTCAACTTGTGAGAAAACAGCACAATGACAACAACAACAATGAAGCAAAGGTAGACCCTTAAACAGAAAATGTGTCTGGACCACATCCAGAATTAGAAACATGAGTTCCTGGTTAGAGCCTCAGTCAGCTGAATGTGAATGATAATAAACAAACAATGATCTCAGGAAAGACTAGCAAAATTCTACTCTGTCCAGTGTGGATTTAACTGTTTCTCCAAACATTCAAAATGTGTCAATTAAATTTGGCTCAACTCAAATCAAGAAACATCTGTGTTTTCTTTGAATACTTCTAAGGTTTCAATTTTTAAATTAAAATCTTTGAACATTTTGGAATGTAATCTGGTACACAATATGCAGTAACAGCCAACTTTGTTTTTAGACATATGGAAGCCCTTTCTAGCTATGACAGCAATACAACCTACAGCACATTAATACAACCTACAGCACATTAATACAATAGGAAATTCTGTGATTTCTAAGTAGTGATTTGCAACCTCTTGAAGAATAAAAAATCAAAAAGCAAATAATGCAGAATAGTGTTATGGTGTCTACCTTTTTCTCTTAAAAAAGGAAATAAGAAAATATATCATATTTTCATAGAGAAACATGGGAAATAACAGGATTGTGTTTTTATTTTTGAAGGTAAGTGGGAACCAGGTAGGAGAGAGAGAGAGAGAAAGACTGAGATTGGAAGGACTCTTCGATGAATACCTTTTATTATTTTCCATTTTTGAATAATGTGAGATTTATCACTGAATAATCCTTTTAAAAAATTTTATATTACCTGTACACAAATTAAATAATAATACAGAGAAGCCCTTGTGGAATACCACTTGGTGCCTCACATTCTCCCAAGGTTCTGGGGATAGCAAATAATAGCTCCTATCTTAAGGGGCTTGCGTTCACTTGGGAGATCATATTTAAGCAAAGGGGGAAAGTTAGAGGAGAGCATTAGAAAGATAAAGACTATATCAAAATGTGAGGTGAAGAACAAAGTGTTGTGGAGGAGAAAGATAGGGCAAAGCAGTGAAAAGAATAGTTGAAGGGATATTTTTCATAGAAAAGATCCAAGGAACAAGCCTTCAATATTGAATCAAATTGCGAAGGGATAAAGCCAGGCACTGGTGCTAATCCCTTTTTAGAAGCCAGGCCCTTTAATCCCCCGGCAGTCATAATGAAAAGGATATTGTTATCATCTCCATTTTTAGATGAGCTATGTGAGTCACAGAAAGGTTAAGTAATTTACTCAAGATCACTTAGGTAGTAAGTGGTAGAGATAAGAATCAGACTCAGATCTTCCTCTAGCTGTATCTGCTTTTAAAAAGGTGCATTGTTTTTGCAGAGGTAAAATTTACGTACAGTGAAATGCACAGGTCCTAGATATTTGTTCAATTTGATGATTTTTGGCAAATATATACACTTGTGTACCCAATATTCCAATCAAGATAACAGAACGCTTTCATCTTCCCAAAAATCCCTCCCATGCCCCCTTCCCATCAATCCCCACCAATACAGAAAACCATTGCTCTGATTTCTGTCCCCATAGATTAGTTTTGCCATTGTTGCTGAATGTTCATTTTTATTGTGTAGTATTCCATTGTATGAACCTACTGCAATTTGCTTATCCATTCTCCTGTTGAGGAACATTAGAATTGTTTCCAGTTTTTGGCTATTGGGAATAAAGCCACTGTGGACATTCTTGTTCAAGTCTTTATGTGAACATACATTTTCACTTCTCTTGAGTAAATACCTAGGAGTAGAATTGCTGGGTTGTAGAATAAGCATAGTTTAACTTCATAAGAATTTACCAAACCAATTCACAAAGTGGCTATTCCATTTTGTAATCCTACCGGAAATGTCTGAAAATTCCAGTAGCTCCATATCCTCAATAAAATTTGATGTGTCAGTCTTTTTTATTTTAGTTCCTATAGTGGGTATGAAATGGTATCTTGTGGTTTTAATTAAAGATATTGATTTTTTTCATGTGCTTATTGGCCACTCATTCATCTTCTTTTATAAGGATCTCTTAAAGTCTTTTGCCCATTATTTTTATTGCTTTTTGTTTTGCACGAATTCTTTATACTTTCTGGATACAAATTCTTCATTAGATATATGAATTGCAAATTTTTCATTCGTTTCTAAAAGAAATAAATTTCATTAGTACATATATTTTTTTTTTTTAAGATTTATTTATTTTTATTACATATCTCCCCTTCCCCCCCGTTGCGGCGACGCGCCGAGACTTGGTCACTGCGCAGGCGCGGCTTTCCCCGCTTGTGGGCGGCTTCTGCTTCCATCACGGCCGGCTTTTCAGTTCGCGGGTGGCTGGCTGTGCTCGATTTGCAGGCGACCTGCCCTGCCCGTGGCG
>PVKH010046752.1:0-10361 GCA_004027955.1 Chaetophractus vellerosus | reverse complement strand
GCAGTACTGCTTTTCCATTTATTGCAGTGATGTAACATCCATTTAAGTAAAAGATAGTCCGTTTAAAGACATTATTAGCTAAATATTCTGGGCCATATTGGAATGAGTGAAGTTTGGAAAACACCGTGCCAGGTGTCATCTGCAGAGCAGCAGCACCTGGAAGTTGGTTGGACCTTCTCAGAACTTCTGAATCAGAACCTGCATTTGAACAAGATTCGCTGGTGATTCATATCTGCCCTGAGAGTCCTTCTAGTTCTTTCGCAGAGCTTCTAGTTCTGGTTCTAAATGCTTCCAGAAGTGATCCTATCACCATAAAGATTCAGAGTGCATCCTCTCTTCCAGGTTCTTTAGTCTCCCTTAGTTTTGGTCTGTGTTGAGGGAAAATTTTGAAATAAAATAAAAGCTCCAGGGCAAGGGCTCTGGGTCTGGTAGACCTGATTCTAGCTCCTGGCCCTGCCACTTACTGGACATATAACCTTGAGAAATGTACTTCATTTGCATTTCAGTCACTTCATCTGTAAAATGTGGATTTTAATTCTTTCTTTTCACTGTGATTGTAACATACACATTCATTTATAGTGCCCAGAACATAGCAGCTGATCCACAAATAGTAGTCACAGAGTCACTTTCCCTTTCTTCCCATCCATATGGGAAACTCCATGTCCTTTAGCGTGGTGGGAAGGAACACATCTCTTCAATGCCAGCCATGTGCCTGGAATCTCTAATTTGGTTGTGAGGGCCAAATAATTTACTTGACATTACATCATAATGCTTTTGTGAGTGTGTGTCCCAATTAGCCAATCCGCTATCAAAAGTTCCTGGCAGATGAGGTGTTTCTGTCTTGCCTTCATCTGTTCAGGATGCTATTTCAGTGTAGAGCAATTCTTGGAGGAGTGGGAGCTTTGGATGAGCAGAGAAAAGGGCAGGAAGAACCGCTGCTGCTGTGCTACATTCAGACATTTTAGCTGTACATTTCTCACCATCTTGGAGAGGAGTGCCATCTTGCATTTCTTATAACTTACATAGGAACCCAGGGGGAACTGCATATTCAAGCCTCTTTTTCTCTACTGCCCCCAGCATGAGGAAGGAGTAATGAGGGAGAAGGTGGACTTGGCAGTCACGGGGCCATAATTCCCATCCTGGCTACACTAGCTGTGATTCTGTGGGCAAGTGGCTTAAGCTCTTTGCATCTTAAGTTCTTCAACTAGAAAGCCAGAGACAATCATCCTGACTTCAGGGCGTGCTGTGAGAACTAAGCGAGACAAGGTATATAAACGTGGCTAGTATGGTGCCTGGGACATTATAATAAATGTCATGATGCCAGCTTCTGGGAACTCAGTAACCGTTTGCTCCTCTTTTCACTAGTCAGATTCTACCCAGCCATATGGACGTGGCTTTAAGTCCTGTTTCCCCTGTTTTCCATTGTGTGGCCTTGGCCATCCGTGTTACTTAACTTGCTTGTACCTCATTTCCCTCACTGTAATGAGGCAGCAATACCTTCTTGCCAGGTTTTTCTGAGGTTTGGGGAAATGCTAGCAAAGCACTGGCCCATAGGTGGACAGTGCAGGTATTCAGGAGAGGACATTGAGCTCAAGCCTTACTTCCAATGCATGGCCTTTGATAATCCCTCTCACTTGTGGAGCCTCCTCACCTTCCCAGACCTTTATGTGCTCCAGTCTCAGGGTTCAAGCCTGTCACCTCTTCTTTCTCTATACTCCCTCCTTAGATGAGCTCACCAAATCCCACGGTTTAAATGTTTTCTACAGATGAAGACTTCCAAATGTAAATCTACAGCTTTGACCTTTCCCCTCAACTCTAGACTCATAATCCAATTGTCTGTGAAACACTTCCACTTGGAAACTATAAAATCTTCTCAGCTTTAACATATCCCAAAGTGTTCTCTTGAGTCCCACTCCCATTACCACCAAATCTACTCTGTTCCAAATCTTCCCCTTCTTAGTTGCTCCGACCAAAATCGCTGGAGTCCTGCTTCCCTCACCTCTCTCTTTCACACCCCACATCCAATCATTGGCACATTCTGTCAGCTCGACCTGCAAAGTATATACAGACTCATACCGCCTCTCACAACCCTAGGTCAGACCAGAATCATCTGTTTCTGACCTTGGTCTTCTGAACGCTATCTCCAAACCTAGTCAGAGTGAGTCTTTACAAATGCAGTTCACATCTGGCTGCCCTGCCACTCAAAACTTTCAACTTCGATCCAACTCAGGATAAAACCCACAGACCTTAGCATGACCGCAAGGTCCTATATGAACCAGTCTCCCTGGTTCAGTATTTTCACTATTTACCCTGACAGCCCTACCACACTCCAGCCATCTGACCTCAGATCTGTTTCTTGAACATGCACGCTCCCCCTTTCTCCGGGCTTCTTATCTGCCCCCAACTCTGCCCAGGATGCTCTTCTCCCAGTAATTTCCATAACTTGCTCCCACGTGTCAATCCAATGTCTACTCAAATCACCAATGAAGACTTTCCATGCCCACCTTCTATAAAATAACACTGCCCTCTCCCCCACCCTTCCCACACACAGGAGTTACTCTCAATCCCATGGTATTTACCTCCACCTGACATATTCTATTCTCTCCACTGTAAGCTCCAAGACAGAAGAGGCTTGGTACACAGCATTGAATGACTAGTAGGCATTCAGTAATTATTTATTGAAGTAATGAATAAACATATCTAATTCTCTGTGTTAGGCTCATTGCATGAACACATGTGGTACCTATTTCTCATGATTCTACATTGGTTGCCTACTATTAAGCCAGAGAAAATATCTGTAATTGACATTTGTATAGGATTCATAGTTTACATCGCCCTTTTTTTATTTTACAACTATTACTCCTTCCAACCTCATAACAACCAAGTGAGAGAAGGCATTATTCCATGCCAAATTTAGCTGATGAGACTGAGGTTTACAGAGGTTATTTGTACAAAATATAATGAAAAACGTAGGTCATGAACTCAAGTCTTGTTACTCCTGATTTTTTTCCATGAAACGTAGGTGACTTGCATTTGCTGATTTGCAATCCTGCTGAACTGCTTAAACTTGAGTAGCACTTTTCTTTTCTTAGAGAAAGGATCAATTTTATACATTTATTTTGTATTCCTACTTAGCCTAACACAGAGTAAAATAATAGAGGCTCTTGAAATCATTGTTGACTGAAGACTAATCCAATTATGAATTAAGATTAGTATGAAATATCACAGTAAGCAGAGGCAGAGGAGAAAGACAGAAATAAAATATGGGATTGATTGGGGAAAAGGTCACTTATATTTGTTAGGCACCTACTATATGCTGGGCACTAAGCCAAGCACTTCACATAAAATATCCAATTTCAAAATTAAAACTATCCTAAAATGTAGCTATTTTTAATCATGTTTTTAGTTGAGTATAGGCTCAAAGTTAAGTAACCTACCAAATGTTACACAGACCTGGAGCCAGGGAAGTACAAGTCAGTAATGATTTATTGAGGCCTCCTATATGCCAGGCACTACACATGATACTTAGGATATATTATCTCATTTAACGCTCACAAAAATTGCAAAATAGGCTTTGTAAAATGTGAACCTCATTTTACAGATCAGAAACTCAGAGAGAGCCAAAGCTTAGCCACATACAGGAAATGTCTGACTTGTGGTTCAAGCACAGGCCTGCTGGACTCCAAAGCTCATGCTCTTTTCACCATATCATGCTACCTCTCAATCTTTTACAAAGGACTCCATTGGCAATGGGAAGGGGGAGTGGCTGGATGGCACCTGATTGGCATTTTCCTTTGTCCCTAATTTTAGGATTAGGACATTTTCAGTGCATTGTATCAGGGGAAGGGAAGGCCTGGTTCCTAGTTCAGTGTTTTGGTTCGTTCTTTCCTTTTCTATGAATTAAGTCCTAAACAGGTTCCTTATAGGTTTTTAATTTGGTCACCCAGAAAAACTATACCTTCATTGTTGTCAAAGGATATCTGGAAAGTGTCATTATGTCCTTCCTTGCTCTGAAATGCTCTTTTTCTCTTGGTCATTCTTAACAGTGTCTGGGAGAGTTAAAACGCAGCCTGGGTTCCTTATGGAGAGGTGGATGGATTAAGGCTACAGGTCACAGCTAGGAAGGGTCCCTCCAGACTCTCATCAGTCCCTGGGAAGAGCTGGAATGCTTTAACGGGGTGGTTTCTGGAGACTCCTCATATGCCTTACTTGCAAGCCAACAAGCTATCCTGCCACAGTTGCATGGATGCTGGCAGAAGACACGAGTTTCCTGGGTGAGAGACAGAGGACTTTATTACTCTATGCCCAGCAAACAGCATGAGTGCCAGCAGAATTGCATCACTTCCACTTGCCCCCAGCATTCATAGGGTGGCATGCATGAGCTCAGACGGATGCCTGCACATCTAGTGGATTGCATCACTGGAGAAAAAAATTTGACCTTAGGGAACCCAAATAATTTATAATAGACAATAAGCATCCCTGTCCTTTGCTACAGAGAGAAGGCACTATCTCTGTGTTCCAAGGCTGTTTGCAATACCCATATCCTGGAAAAGTCCAGAACAAAGGACAATTAGTGCTTTTCTTGCAAGATATGCAGAAACAAGAGAGACTTAAGGAGAATTGTTTCCCAACATATAACAACTAAAATTTATCATTATTATAATTATCACTACTACAATTACTCATAAAATTTACTGATATTACTAAAAATATAAATAACCTACATTGAGAGTCCTCAATGTACCAGGCAACATGCTAGTTATATTTTACATTATCTTATTTGATCTTCATAATTTGCAAGGCAGATATTTTTCCTAAACTTAGACTCAAAGGGGTTAAGTAACTTTCAGAGATCATAGAGCTAGTGACACATTTAGAATTCAAATTTCTTACCACAAATCCAGCCTCTCTTTCTCATAGGACCCTAAACATTTTTTTCATGGTCCTTATCATGGATTGTTACTATGTATTTATTTGTGCATGTATTTGTAAGTTCTAAAATGTCAGGACCATGTCCATTTTATTCACCACCGTGTACCCACCAATTAGTGAGGACTTTTGTTGAATGAATGAATACATCAGAGCAGTTCTGAGATAAGACAAGAGTCTTTAGTCACCCTCTCTTGGAAATTAATTTCTTTCCTAGTTTCCTGGTGAGATAGGATAGGAATCTACCTGATAGAGAGGGGAGGTGGGCAGGGACTCCAGAGACCTGTGTTCTGGGTGGGATAGCGACCTGGAATTCTCAGGGGCCCGTTAGTTAGCAGACTTGAGGTTCAAAATAATCAGTCTTCTTAAAGCAGAGGTCCATTCTCTTTGGCCAGGGGGCATGAGTTAGAATGTGGGAGACAGGGTCTTCTGAGAGAGGCCTCCAGACAAGAAATCCAGGCTTCAGTCCCATCCCTCAGTCCAGTGGAGATCTTAATTGCTGAACAGGAGACTAAGGCAGTGACTCAGTCACAGGAGGACCAGCATGGCAGGAACTACAGGACTCAATGTGCCAGCAGACCCTGGACAGACCTAGATAGAGGACAGATTCCTCTGACTGGAATTGGTGTGGGCACTAGACAGTATTAAATCTGCTGGCAAAATGTCCTATACCTTGTAGAATGACTAGGGTTGGGGTATGCATAGACAAAGAGTATATAGGTAAAAAGAGGAAACTATGGGTATATGTATCATTCACTCTTTTATTTAACCTGTCTTAAATCATTAGTTCATAAGTAAACATATACACACCCCTTGTGACAAAACACTGGTAAATACAGTAGTAGAGTGTGTCCACCCTCTCACACAGGCCTCAGTATTTCTGCAGTTAATGACACGTAATCATAGCTAATATTTATTGAACATATACTGTGTGCCAGCTAGTGTTCTAAGCACTTTGCTCTTATTTATTCTGACAGTAATTCTATGACATAGTTTAGTATTATTTCCTCGTGTAACAGAAGAGAAAACTTGGGCAGATAGAAGTTAAATAAATTCCTCAGGGTCACATACCAGGTCATTATTGGTAGAACCAAGATGCAAACACAGGCAGTCTGGATGCAAGTGGCAGTTTTAACCACTGTGCTATAATGCCCCAGTAGCAGCTGCAAGTGCGAATATACAGGCCCAGGCTCAAAAGTCATACCAGTGTGTTCTTTTTTTTTTTTTTTAAGGTACTTAGATTATATAAATAATACATTAAAAAATGTAGGGGATGTCTATATGCCCCACTCCCTGCCCCTCTAACACTTTCCCCCATTAACAACATCCTTCATTAGTGGTACATTTGTTACAATTGATGAACACACATTGGAGCGTTGCTACTAAGTGTGGATTTTAGTTTACATTACAGTTTACACTCTCTCCAGCACAATTTTCTAAGTTATGACAAGATATATAATGGCCTGTATCTGTCATTGCAACATCATGCAGGACAATTCCAATGTGCCAAAAATGCCCCCACACTACACCTATTTTTTCCCTTTCCCTCCCCTCAGAACCTGCGGTGGCCACTGCCTCCACATCAATGATAAAATTTTTCCATTGCTAGAATCACAATAAGATGTCTGAAAGGCCCTATCTGGGAGATTTTGAGCTCTCTGTAGGCTCAACTTCAAGGCATGCTTAGTCCTCAATCACACATTATGGTGAGAAATGGAGGAAGACAGGATAAGAATGAGATAATTACAAAAAGATTAAAGAGACAATTAGCAATTTGAAACAGTGCCAAAAGGGTTGGTGCCAATTTGGGTTGGATTGAGAAAGGACCTGATGTGGGATAGGGTTAGGTATTTGGAGTAAGTGGGAAGCTTGAGGGCACAGCAGTACCTCTGGACAGGTGAACGGGGCTCTGTTGACCAAGCAGTCAGCCTGGCCTGGAGCAGAAGGCTTTTTGGAGACCCGCCACAGGAGAAAATGCTGGCTGAGTCAGGAAGGACATCACTGCACTCTGAGAAGGGGCCCTATTCCCAGCAAGGGTGCTAACCTGAAAGTTAGGTGCTGAGACTGAAGCCCAGCCATCAGACCGGGGCGGGCTGCGACTCTGTAAACTCAGGGTTTCCCTCCCAGGCAAGTGGCACTCAGAGAAATGCCAGATTCCACTCTCCACCGCCAGCCCCTCCAGGAACTCGGCCCTCATCCAGATGGCCTCAGGAACTGATTGGGTGGGCCTAAGCCCACTCAATCTCTGGAAAATTCAACACAGAGACAGCGAGACAGGCAGATAAATGCTAGATTCAGCCCCCTAGAAGCCTGTCTGCTTCCAAGTCCTCCTCCCCTCCTTCTCAACCAACATCCTCCCTGACGCAGCCCGGTCAGTTCCCTTGGAGACCGCAGCCCCAGCGTGGATTCACCAGCTTGGACGGGGGCCATGAGCATCCGCATCCAGTTACCAAGTACCCAACAAAAAACTTCCTGCGGGTCTATTTATCTTCCATTTCAGCCTGGTGGGACCAGGGTCTATAAATTGTAGTTGGAATTCCGGTCCATTTTCTAGGTCAGGGATGCACTGCATATTAATAGAGGAGCAGGGTATCAGTGTGTTCTCTTCTGCCCAGAGACCATGTGCCTACTGAAGTGAAACAGACATGCTCAGCAGGCAACAGGCCCCCAAGGTGGAGGGGACAGCCATAAACCTCTGCAGTGGACAGGAACTGCAGAGAGACGGGAGACAAATGAACTGTTTCTGAGCAGGTCCAGCACTTCCTTTACGATCATGCAAGAAGCAGGCACTAAAAGCATTTGCAAGCAGAGTGGAAGCTGCACTTTGCTAACGGCAAATCTGGTGCTCATCCTCAGCTTGGCATTCTATTACAAGTGTGTTTAAAGATCTGATGTAAGTGTCCAGTGTTGTGGGGCTCGATGGCCCTCCACAAACACAGAGGCAGCAAATGGCAGCCAGTGTCAAAAGGTTCTTGCTGTAGACCTGGTTTGAATTTCCAGATTTGTCCCCCTACTTTGGGACTTTAGGCAAATTGTTTAACCCTTCGTTTCCTCATATATAAAAGAAGCCAATAAAGTAGATTTTATTATGTGGATAAAGTAAAATGAACCAAAGTGTCTGATACAAAGGGGATACTCAATGACATGGAGCTTGTTTAAAATTAGAAATACCTGCATGGGAATGGCAGCAAGCCTTAGGATGCCAGCCTAGCGCGGGAATTAAAGGAGGAGTTTTGGAATCAGACCCAAGTGGATGTGAATCTTGGTTCTTCCATTTATTGATCAGGTAACCTTAGGCTGTTATCTAACTTTTCCTTGCCTGGGGAATAATATTAGTGCCCACTTCTAAAGTTATTGAAATGATTAAAGGGCATGATGCTTTTAAAGCTTGAAGCATAGGATCTTCTGCAAAGTAAGGACTTAATAAATGTGAGATATATTATACCTTGACTTTGCATGACCAAAGACTTAAACTCAGTTTAGTGAGACATATTTTAATCAGGTTATCCCCATGTGTATGTAATGTATAGTTGCATATTTATCATTGGAGTAGAATATCATTAAAATAATCTTCAGGTGACTTGTTAATCCGATTGAATGGAACCTGGTTCTGCTGGCTCTTTATTACGCGTGTGGGTGCTACGTGCTGTGATGGATACAAAATGAATAAGGAATGAGGATAAAATTGATGTACCAAGCGCAGTGCTGAGGAGTCTCAAATGGATTATTTCATTTAATATTTTCATATAGTTTATATTAGCTACGTTAGGAAAAGCAATTCAAGCTCACTGTGGAAAGCTTTTAAATAGAAAAAAAAATTTTTTGAAACACAAAAATTAAAATCAGCCATAACCACTGTTAACTATTTGTGTATTTCTGTCTTTTCATTTTCCTGTGCAAAGTTCATGCTCTTTTTAAGCCTTAGGTCCCTCATTTATAAGGTAAGAATAACACCCCCTTCATCCTAGCTGGTTAGGGAACTAATGACATCCTTTAAGGATAGGATGAAGCACAGTACCTGGAATTTGGCAGAGGCTAAGTAAATTGCTGTTCCTTTCAAATTCTATCACATATGCATAGTTTCATGGAGTTCTCTTTTTAAACTTTATTTTTAAAGAAGTTTTAGATTTTTAAAAAGTTACATCGAAAACATAGGGGATTCCTGTATAGCCCACCCTCTCCCCATGGTCTGTAGTTTACTTTATGGTTTGCACTTTGCACCGCACAATTTTATAGGTTTTGACGAAATGTATAATGGCCTGTATCCGTCATTGCAGTGTCATGCAGAACAATTCCAGTGGCCAACAAATGCCACATGTTATACCTATTCTTCCCCCCACCGCCACCCCTCAGAACATCTGGTGGCCACTGCCTTTATATCAGTGATCCATGTTCTACCATTGCTAGAATAATAATAAGTCTACTTTAGTCCATAGTTGCATTCCCCCCTTGTGTTTGTTAATTCCTCAATCTTGAGGATTTGGGGATGTTGATGCCCACTCTGCTTCTGACTGAGAGGGGTCTTAGATCCCATAGAGAAGACAGATGGAACTGTCTTGCTTGCAGTTGTAGATACTCACTGATTTAGGATGGGCATTGTCCACCATCATCCTGTTGTTATTTGTCCTGGGAGAGTCTAATGAACTGGAGAATAGGTGTTGGCTGCAACTTTGCTGAGATTCAGGGCTCAACCAGCATGTGAACAGACTGAAGATTTAAGTCTCTGGGACATATAGTTAATGGGTATTGTAATTATAGTAATTATAGGTTCAAATAAAAGGGGCAAATAACCATTTGTAGGGAAATTATAAATGAGTCTAACTCTGTTACATTGCAGAGATACGCTAACATATATTCCAGAGTAAGACTGATTTCCTGCGTTTGTTTGCCCTGCCTATAGTGTCCAGATGTCACTAGAACTCTTAGGAGCGCCCCTGCTTGTGGCACTGTTTACTGCAGCAGTCAGTGAGATTCTCCTAAGATGAACATAAGTGTAGCCTCTAGAACAACCTCCTGAATCACTTTGAAATCTCTTAGCCATAAAAACTCTTCTGTGTTTAATATTTCCCCCTTTTGGTCAAGGTCTGTAGCAGTTTGGCAGTTTGATAGAGTTATGAATTCCAAAAATAGATATTGGATTATGCTTGTAAACTCGTCTGTTAATCTGGGCATGATTAAGTTATGATTAGGGCTGGGCCACATCAGTAGGGCATTGAGCCCCACCCCTTGGTGGGTGGGGTCTCAAAGATATAAAGACATGGCAAAGGACAGAGTTGGAGTAGTTTTGAGTTGGAGTTCTGATGTTGGAGTCTTGAGCTGGAGCCTGGGAAGTAAGAGAGCTTGGTCGTGAGGAAAGAGAGAAGGCCCCAGGAAAAGAGATGAGCCTTTCGCCTGAGAGTCTACAGCTGGCTTTGTGGAGAGAGGCAAAGCCT
>PVKH010046751.1:0-10365 GCA_004027955.1 Chaetophractus vellerosus | reverse complement strand
AAAAGAGCAAGCAATCCAATTTAAAAATGGGCAAAAGATTTAAATAGACATTTCTCTAAAGAGGAAATATAAATGGCCGAAAAGCACATGAAAAAATGCTCCATATCACCAGCTATTAGGGAAATGCAAATCAAAATGACAATGAGATATCATCTCACACCATATAGAATGGCCATTATTAAAAAAAAAAAAAGAAAGAAAAGGAAACAACAAGTGCTGGAGAGGATGTGGAGAAACAGGAGCCCTCCTTCCCTGTTAGTGGGAGTGTAAAAATGGTGCAGCCTCTGTGGAAGACAGTTTGGAGGTTCCTCAGAAAGCTAAATATAGAACTGCCATATGTTCCAGCCATTCCTCTGCTAGGGTATATGCAGAAGAACTGAAAACTGTGACATGAACAGACATCTGCACACCGATGTTCATAGCAGCATTATTCGCAATTGCCAAAAGATGGAAAAAAACCAAATGCCCATCAACTGATGAATACATAAACAAAACGTGGTATATATATACGATGGAATGCTATGTTGCAGTAAGCAAAAATGAAATTGGCACACATATGATAACATGGATGAACCTTGAAGACATTAAGTTAAGTGAAATAAGTCAGACACAAAAGGACAAATATTACATGGTCTCACTACTATAAACTAAATACAAAGAATAAACCATGGAGTTAAAACCTAGAGCATAGGTTATTAGGGGATAAAAAGAGGGCTGAGGAGGTATACTGATGCTTAAATGCACATAGAAGTTTAAATTAACTTGAATGTAAAAGTGTGGAAATGGATAAGAGTTGATGGTAGCACATAGAGTGAGTAGAACTAACGCAGTTGGTTTATAAATGGGTTTGTGACTGAACAGTCTAGCGACATAAATGTCAATTGAAAGAAATGTAGAGAATAATCTAGAGACTAAATGAATAGTGAATCCATAGATGGCTGAGAATTGGGTTAATAGTACAAATACAGGAAAGTCCTTTTATGAACTAGAACAAATGTACGTCAGTATTGCAAGGTGGTAAGAATGTGGAGAAGCATGGGAAAAATACAATCCATGGACTATAGTTAACAGCAGTACTGTAATATTCTTGCCTCAAAGCCAAAGATGTACTGTGTTAATAACAGGAGGGGGAGTATGGGGAAAATATGCCAAATATACGCTATGGACCATAGTGAGCGGTAATAGTCGGAAGATATTATCTCATAATCTGTATCAAATGTCTCACCACAATGTAGTATGTTGGTGGAGGGGTGTTGTATGGGAATTCCACAATGTGCGTGATTGTTTTATAAGTTCACAACCTCTCCAATAAAAATATACTTTAAAACTTATGTGAACTGCACTTGCTTGCTTTTAATTGTTTCTTCATATGAGGACTCTCTTTGTAGATGGGCATGGTATTGCTCAAAGCATAGATAACTCTGGACATTCTGTCTCTGTCTTTTATTTCAGCAAAGAATTTTGACACAGCCAAGGGTATCTGAAGAGTCCCTTTAATATCCAAGCTTTGGTAAAAGTCATACTGGCTTGTCCTAAAACACAAAGCTATTAAACATCAAGCTTAAAAAAATTACCAAGTAATTTGCCAAGTGTCCAAGACTGTTGCCACCCCCGGATCTGTTGCTGACTTGTGGCCTTGTTCTCCTCCCTCCTGATCCCACTTACCACGGAAGATGGGGGCCAGCTCAAGGTGGGGTTAACACGACCTGCAGATGGACCTTCCAAAACGAGTCTCACACTGATGCCTTCAGCCCTTTAGGCACGGGGCTCTCATTTACAACATCGCTTGCATCATGAATAGTCTGCCTCCGTGTGTCTCATTTTGCATTTCCCTTCAAGTGCCAATGTTTATAATACTTGTATTTCCTAAGGAGAACTGAGTACTTAATCATGGCATTTATTGCTTTCCATTTCTCAGCTGTCCAAAAAATATTGCCTTGATGTGTTTTCTTTAGATCAGGCTAGTTAGACCAAACCTTTAACCCACTTGCCTGGTGGGGAGTTTTGTCTCAGATATAATTGGGGTTACTTTCTCTACCAGGGTTGAAGCAGATTAGGGAAGCCTTATGTGACACCAAGAAAATCAAGGAAAATTTTCCCATTTCTAGTCTGTCACAGTCATCATGGATAGTCTGTTGCCCCAAACCGCAGTGGTCCCTGGAAGTTCTGCAGATCCTACTTCTCCCCTCACCAGGAGTCTCTGCCACCACTGGGAGTCCTGCCTCTGGTGAGCCATCTGCTCACCAGCACTCTCTGGGGTCTCCCTGGAGTCGGTCTTGGGGACTGTGCGGAATGAGTAATCAAGTCCTCACTCTTCAGGGGGCCCTCTCCAGAGTGAGAAGTCCCTTCCTCTTCTTATTTCCTAATTGTCCCTGAGAGCCTTCCCTCACCCTTTCTTTTCCCACAAGGATGGACACAAAGTCATCAGGTCTTCCCCGGTTTAGACTTTCATCCTCTCATACCAGTGCCACGCTGCACACTTCATTGTTTTATCCTCAAAGATTTGGAAATAATTATCTCACTCACTTATTGAACTTCAAATCCCTTTTTCAAATGTTACCTCTATTTTAAAGTTCCCTCAAATATTTTTGGAAATGAGATATTAATGAACAAATGATTGAATAAATGGATTAAAAGTTTTTGAGCTCTGAGGGGAAAACCTGTAGGGTCAGTTCAGTATTGAATTCAACCAAAATCCCAACACAGTCTCACATCATAAGCAGGAAATTACAAAGTGTATTTTATTTTTATTTATATGCTGTGTAATGTACACAGACACAATTATATTCTTATTCTTCCCACTTTCTTACCGAGAACTCATCAAATGGAATTTTATGTTTGGTTAGCAATAACACAATTTAAGAAGGATGTGGATTCACTGGAGAGGTTACAATGGAAACTATTTAAAATGATCGGAAATCTAGAAACCATGGTTTGCAAAGAGAAATGGAAAGAAAAATTGGACTTATTCAGCATGAGGAGAAAAGGAGCTAAGTTAAGGAGATGATAAAATGAGGGAAATTAGGGGAGAGTCATTTTTAACTACAGCTAAGGAAGACTGGGCTTCTAGAAAGATCCATGAATTATTTCAGTTACATGCAGAGAATATGAAGAGAGAGGTTCAGACCATTTTTCTCAGTGGCGGTTTCTCACACACCAGCCCTTCTCTCCATACTGATTTGCTCTTCGGACTTGCTGACCAAGGAAGTTAGGTCAAGAGACTTCAGTAACAGCAGCTAATGGGGTCCTGAGGCCGGACATACCCACAGCCTGCTGGAGGGAGGGCGACTTTGACTCTGGGATTCTCCCAATCATCTGTGGGATAATTTATACTAAAAATATTCTGTTCTTCTAAGAGGTCCCCAGCAGATTCCCACTAGACTCATCGAAGTGTGGATGGAAGAGTGGAAAGGGCAAAAGGCAAAAACGGAGCCAGAAAACCTGGATTCCAGTTCCAGCTTTTTGCTAACTGCCTGCTGTTAGTCACCTAACTTCTCCAAGCTTCGTTTCTTTGTCTCTTAGATGGGGTGGTGGGGCCACTGTCTGAGGGCTTCAGGAGTTCTGCCCAGCTGTGATTCTATGGAATTCTGGGACTTGAATATGCAGGAGTCCAGCAGGAGCAAAGAATAAGGAACAGGATTTTCCTCCAGCCACTTTCATCACCAAATCGCTGCTTGCAACAAGCATGCCAGCTGAAACAAACAGCTTTGTAGGGCTCACGGTGTCCTCGCTGCCCTCGGCCTTACTGAGCTTTGTCCTGGCCAGACAGGATGCTGCCATCACTGGTGAACTTTGACCTGTGCCCTTTCCCAGCTAAAAGGCAGAGAGATCAACAAGAATCGGGTTACTTGTCTCTGACCCCAGCCCCACCCTGCTTGGCTCCCACCATTACTGCAGCCTCTTCCAACACTGAAACCTTTATTTATATTCAAATAAATAATGCCTCTTAACTATTCAGATAGCTGCTTCGATTGCATCCAAGCTTTCAAAGCTAACCAAACACAATCCTTCAAAGCCTGAGTGCTTTGAATTCTTTTTTCCTTTTTAATGTTGGCACACTGGCCCTTCCCAGTGTGGAAACTACTTCCACCTCCTTATCCCCTGTTCACACTTTCCCCATCAATCTGATGACATGGAACCGCTTAACTCATAAATAGAAGTTAGAGAAACAGAGGTTAAACCACGGGCACCAAAAGTGGTTGTGAATATGTGAGTGTGGAAAAAGTGGGAAAATCCACAAGCCTGTGGCGTTAACCATCTGCCTCGAGAGCTGAGCTGTAGAACCACGTTCAGCAAGAGCCTGCAATTTAAAATCACACAAATACTTCCCCCCTTCCTTGGTCAAGAACAGCGGATTTTGCCACAAAACACCCTCACAGAAGTCTCCAATGATAAGATTAAATGTGTCCAGCTGTCAATCCCTCGTCCTTTCAGCTGACACTGGGAAGGCGTCTAAGTTTCTTGAGACTGTTCTGTAAGGCTGACCTCCTTCTTCTACCTGCTGTACATTGTCCAGTGACTCTCTATAGTAATGCCAATAGTGACTGCTTAGATAGTGCTTGTTATTTACCAGAAACTGTTCTAAGCACTATGTATGTCAACACTGTTAGTGCTAAAAACCATCTCAGGACATAGGTACTGTTATGGTCCCTGTTTCACATGCAAGGAAATTGCACATAGAAAGGTTAAATAACTTCCTTATGTCACAGAGCTAATAAGTCACAGGGCTGGGAGTTGTACTTGGGCAGTCTGGCTCTAGAATTTATGCTCTTAACAATCATATTCATCTGAGAAAGAAAAATGATGAAACTGAGAGAAAAGATGGTGCCACAGTGATGGCACCATGGCAATGAGAGCTTTGACTAGATCACTATGTCAACTGCTCCTTGACGAGTTCACCAGGGACAACGAGGTTCAAAATAGAAATGACCCATTTCCTTACTTATAATTTTCTTTGCTTTAATTTTATTTTGCACCTATCAAACTGCTACACACTTGCCTGGTGCTCAATAAAGATGTGCTGAAAAATTAACCCATGACCAGCCTGTGGATTATTAACTTAAGACCCTAAAATTAACTGTAAATGTCACGGTGAGTGGGGGATGGTAAAACAGAGCCAGGTGGCAGGAATCAGGTCAGTTTTGTGGCAATTCTGGGACACATGAGGAGAATGGAATGTGATAGTTCAAATGCTGTCACTCGAATGTTTGAAAAGTGAACTTCTGCCAGATAGCATGGCGTAACTGAAGGCAAGTGCTCCCTGGGGGCTCTCAGCATGGCCGTGGTAAACAATCGCTCGCATTATTGAGGTGATCGTGAGCATCCTGGGCAACTGAAGACATTGTGATGTAGACTTTATTATCATAAAGGCATCCTAACTTTGGCACCACAAATACCTCCCTTTCCTACTCAACCCCTCCTCCCTTTTCTGACTAATGAAAGTTCGTCTCCGTTCCATTTTCTCATGAGTTCCTCGTTTACTCCAATTTAGCAGACTTTACAATGAGCATCTACATGTGCTAGAGATTTCCTGTCATCAGGAAGCTTACTCATCTGGCAGGTTAATTTATTTCTCATTTGTTTAGTGGTCCAACTCAGTCACCCCTGAATTTGCACTATAAATAAGTTGACTACTATAGACATTGAGTAGAATTGCATGAAATTAAGATTGCTCCAATTTCTCCCATCTTATGCTTTATTTTGACTGGGAGTATCAAGAGCATAGAGGAAATGCTCTTTCTTTGTGAATTTCGAAGGTAGTGCACTAAAAAGGAAAGTTCATATATTCTTCTCCTGAGATTCATCGCCAATTTGGAGGGGTTTGGGTACAAATGGCATCAGAATATTTCCTTCTCTTATACCTCCTCACATTGTGTGGGTTGGATAACTGCATGAGTCATATGGTTAAAACTTGAATATTTTGGACTTGACAATAAACAGTAACAGAACAGACCTCCTTTATCTCTGGGCTGAGCCTCCGTCATTTACAGACATTTGCCCGGAGCTATGAAATGTTGAATGTGTGAGTGAAGGACTGGGGGAGGTGGGTGGGGCGGCCATTTCACTCGGTCCTTATCAGCATAATTCTTGTCTGAGGCCATTTGTCTTCCGCCTTGAACCACAGCAGACCTGCGGCCCCACCTGAGAATCGTGGGGAGAAATCAGGGGAGGGGGAAGCTCTTCCTCATGAATGACAACAAAAAGAGTCCTTTTACTTTATTTCATAAGAACATGAAATAAATCAACATGCCAGGATCACCAAGAAAGCAGGACGTCGTGCAGGCTTAGAGGCAAGCCTAATAAATCTGCATTCCTTAAATGAGAACCTTCTGGCTCTTCCTCTCCTAGAGCCCCCATCCCGAGGCTGATTTTGCCTGACTTACATCAGAAGGACTGCATGAAGTAATTCTCCACCTCCGGAGGCTCCCAGTACCCTTGGAGATGGAAGCACGTGTGTGGGTCCGTTTTAGGAGAGGTCCAGGGCAAAAACCCTAAACCACAGCGCCAAATCTGTCATTAGTTAGCTTGTGCCCCAAGCCACTTTTTCTCCTTGAGGCTCCATTTTCTAATTTTTCCCAAGGAAATTAGTACACACGTCTTCATTATCTCACTAGACTACATAAGACCTGTAATTGTAGGGATTTTTGTGTTTTTTCTCACTGAAATATCCCAAGCAGTGGATAGAATATTCTGGCACATAAAAGACACTCAACTAATATTTGTCGAATTCATGAAGGCATGGAGAGGCTGGCTGTATGCATTAAACTCATATTATGTTCAAAGAGTCTCAAAAGTGAGAACGGCCTGTATCAGACAGCGCTTGTGATAAAGAAAGAAGCGTGGCCGTGGAAGCCAGGAGCCCTGGTTTCTAGCTGCAGCACTGCTAAACCGCTGTGTGTCCTGCCCTTAACTCTAAGTGGGGAAGCCAGCCCCGGAAGCCTCTCTCACGCTAAAATGGCAAGCTTTATGTTTTCATAACCTGCCACATAATGCTAAAGTGCTTTCCTCAGTGCCAGGTCGTGGCGTCGGCCCCTGGTGCACTCCACACCTGCTTTGGCTGCTCGCGTTCCTTAGGGGTATTGTCAGCTTAAACTCTGCCCTTTGTGCGTGGCCCGACTGGAAAACCAGCTGGAGCGGAATCCACCTGTCTCCACGGCCAGGGTGCTGTGACAAATGCCACACAATGGGCTGACCTCAACAGCAGGACTTACTGACTCATGGTCTCCAGGCTAGGAGTCGTCCAGAGTGAGCTATCAGCACAAGGCAATGCTTTCTTCCCAAAGTCTGAACAGCCCGACCTGGCTGCCAGCGGGCCTCCCTGCCTCACCTCGCACAGGGACATCTCTCTCTCCTTCCTCCTCAGGGTTCCCGGCTTCCGGCTCTCCCCGGTGGCTTCTGGTAATCTGCGTTAAGGCCCAGTGTCATGCTCTCATTCCACTGGGCCACACCTCAACTGAAATAACATCTTCAAGGTCCAGGGATCCTATTTACAGTGGGTTCACAGCCACCTGGTGTGGGTTAGGGTTGAGAACAGGCCTAAACTGGGGTCCGTACCTGAATCCACACCACCCTCACGTGTTTGGGGCAGAGCCGGGAAGGAGAGCAGATGCAATGTTTGGCTGGGCCTTTTCCTGGCGCGTATTTGTCTCCACACTTGGTGCAGAATGTCAAAGGAAGTTTCATGTTCAGGAAACTACCAAGAATGAAAAGTAGAGGGTTGGGAATGTGAAATTCTTATAATGCAATTGAATAATAAGCCCATTTAGAGTCAGGCAAACAAAGTGATGATTATTTTATGTCTCTGGGCCCAGAGCAAATCTGCTTCTCCTTTATCTATTACCTATTAATACTTATTAACATTTACAAAAGTTCTTTCTAGTAAAAGCCACGTCTTTGGGGAGCAGCTTATGCTTAGCTCTTTCACACCTTTTCACGCTTGGCACAGAACAGATCTACAAATTTAGGTTTGATATGGAAATTCTTCCTTGTTCTAAGAATTCTGATTCTCGAAACCTCCCTTGTCCCCACTCGCCCTCTCTCTCGTCTCTTCAAGCCACCTGGTGGGGAGTAGCACCTGAAATCGCACCGTGATTCATGGGCAAGCAAAATCAGCTCTGCCGCTTCCAGGGGACTAGAGCGTGGGAAGGCCATGCTCACCGCTCCACTCAAGCACCAACTGTCCTGGGCACCCTCCAGCACGTCTCTTCTACATAGTCCTGGTAATGTTAACTGTTCAATCCCCCCTGCCGGTCCTTCCTGGGAACAGTGCCACTCCTCAAAGTAAGGGAGCTGACCCAAACAGCAGCCACCCCTCTCCCACTTCCCAGTGGGGTAGGAGCTAGACCTGCGAGTCCTTTCGACCCTCAACTGCCATGTCGTTTGGAACACGGACTCTCTTAAACAGCCCCAGCATGATTCTAGGTGGAGGTGTCCATACAGCAGGGACTACCACAGGCTGTGGCGATGCCAAGGTGAAAGCCCCCTGCGTTTGCCCTCAGAAACTTCCTGCTACAGGTGGAGAAATGCATAGGTAAACTATTTCACGGCCGCGTGAGCCAGAGCCATGACAGCTAGCCAGGATCGGTGGCCACACTTCCAGGGGAGGATTTGTTCCACCAGGGGGTTCGGAGAAGGTTGGTCAGAGAAGGTCACATCTGATATGGGCTTAGAAGAACAGGAAGGAGCAAATGTTCCCGGCAGGGAGAGAACAGCTAGAACAAAAGCAAACCGGGTGTGGTAAGGCGACGGTGAGTAGATCTGCATGGCGGGAAGATACGAGGCTTTAGGGGGAGTGGCCGGAAAAAGGCTGGAGAACTTGGGCCAGGTCCTGAAGCAGCCACCGGGGCTGAAAGTGCCTCTCCATCAGAATGCCATCTTTCGGCAGCTCAGCAGCTACCCCTGCCGGCAAGACAGAGTTGTTATCCGAGGTTTTGAATAGTTTCTGTAGCAGAGAAGCACTTCTTTCACCTAGAACGGATTTCTGAAAGTCTGTCGGTCCCCCAACTCTCGCTTCTCCCAACCCAGGATATTCCACGAAAAAGGAATGTGACGCGTAGCCATCCATTTGTGAATCAGTGCAGGGATTAAAGCCAAAGCCAGGAGCAGGGACGTGGAGCACATCTCACACAGAGACGTACGGAGGCCTGCGGAGGTGGCTGATGCTGCTGACCAAGGAATTTTACATCCTGTAACAACCAGCAACGCTCACTTCAAGAAATGTGGAACAAAGACTCCCACAGTCGGTGCAGCTCTAATCCTGTTTACATTTTTATAGTTTTGACTTCCAGAAAGATTGTAGCACAACATGGCCTCCTTTCTCCCTTAGCTTGTCTCCATTTCTTTGATTGATTCGTTCGCATTTTAATTCCAGTTATGTGACGGCACAACCAAGCCACATCCCAATCAAGAAGAAGGGATTCTAGTCGCAGAGCTGCAGGTGATTATAGCACTCCTGATTTTTGTTCCGACAGTCTATCAATTAGCATTCCCAAGACTTTTCCAAAGGAAGAATCTCCATTTCCCCTCCACAGAAGGTTTGGATCGCTAGGTTGAAGGTATGCCTCTTGATCCTCCCAGTTAACCCTGGCTGCAAGAAGAAAAGTAATGCAGTGTTTTCCCCAGGGCTTAACTGGAACTTAGAAAGGGTTGGGGAGAAGGGGCTTGAGTTGCAAAACATGGGATTCTTTCAGGGTTTTGATCCTTCTGGTAAGCATCAGTGTTGATGCTAGCTCTTATTGATGTCCCAGGTAGCTCCATCTCCAGAATGTAGGAGATATATCTCTAGTTTGAGGATCTACTTTCCCTCCAAAAGCAAAGGCACGTTTAGAGGAGCAACTGCTCAGGAATTATGGACACCATTCGCCCAAGCTTTAGGAGATTTATAGGGTGGGGCAGAGTCCTAATCACCTGGTTGTGGGTTTTGGTTGCTTCCAGGCCAAACCCCTTCTAACTTCTGTGAATGATGTAGAGGGTCACCAGGGTCAGACCCTAGGGTCAGTCAAGAATTTCAGAACTTAGCTCAAATCCTGGTCTTATAAAAGCACAGGCCACTCCTGGAGGCTCTTCTGGAGTAGCTACTGAGTCATAAAGAGCAGGTATCCACAGCATTTTTTGTGACAGGAGGTGATAAAGGGAAGGCAGGGGAATTGGTTTAGTACATTCCAGAGAACAGAGATAAACACTCAGAGAAGAAAGGAGGGGTTTGGCTTGCTAGGAAAGCTGGGTGTTTCTAGTCCTAACTGCTTCTCGTTCTCTGACCTCTCTTGCTGCGGGTGGAGGTGGGATTCGGGTCCCATCTCAAGTCCTTCTCTGTATAAATCCAGAAAACAGAAAGTATTCTAGGTATTTCAACAGACTTAATAAAGG
>PVKH010046750.1:0-10346 GCA_004027955.1 Chaetophractus vellerosus | reverse complement strand
TCATTTTAGGAATTTAAAAGGTAGTATAAACCAGACTGTTTGGATTTATGTGGCAGCTGTTTGAGAGGCTAACACTGGTAGCATTCGTCTCTATTTCACTGCCTTGTCCACAAAGGGTACCACAGCTAGTATCTGCTCTCCACATTCAGCCCCTCACTCCAGGCCATTTAGGCACTCATTTGCTCTCCTTTAATCATTCTGTTTTCCATTTTCTTCAGTAACCATGTCACATTTAACACTATCTGCAAGCTACCATGCAGTCCCATCCATTGAACATCTAGTAGATCATATTGGTTCCTCCATCGTTAAGCAATTTGATGATCCGATTTGATCTGTCCCATCTTTTCCTATACCCAGGAATAACAAATATATTTATATTCTCTGCCATCCTTGCCATTTCCCTATCAGTCTCAGAGGACATCTATTCAGGATCAGAAGGTATTCCCTTCTTTACCTCCTAACAGCTAACTATCCTAGCTCAGTACATTCCAATCATGAGAACTTTTGCTATGGCCTCATGACTGGTCTGTTTGATTCTTGTTTCACTCCTCTAAAATCTAATCTCAGAGCCAAACAGGGAGTATATATTTCTAAAGCACTTGTCTAACAACATTCAAAGGCTTAGACTTTTGTGATCTTGTCCTGCTTATTGCTTAAGCCAAATTTCTCTGCTTTACCCTCTCACTCTCTATAATGCTGTCAGATAAGCTTCATGTACCTCTATTCTGTTACCTTTAGTGACTTTTGTTCTGTTTGTCTCGCTGTCTCTAGGCTTGCTGCTATTATTTATTCACAATATATCAGCCTTCTGGAATCTTCCTGACACTCCAGACTATGTTGGATGCCCCTCTTCTGTGCTTCCATATTGCTCTTATAGGTTTTTTTTGTTTGTTCATTTGTTTCTGTTCCATAAAGTGTGAGTTTTTTAAAGTAGGGATGTTCAGTGGGTAGAGACAAAGTCATCTAAGTTTTAAAGTAAGGGTGATCTTAGATATATCTATATCTATATCTATATCTATATCTATATCTATATCTATATCTATATCTATATCTATATCTATATCTATATCTCTCTATCTCTATCTCTATCTCTATCTCTATATATCTATATCTATATCTACATCTACACCTACAGCTACACCTACACCTACACCTATACCTACATCTACATCTACATCTACATCTATATATATATCTATCTATATCATCGATATTGATATCTATATCTAATCTATCACCAACAGATTTATATATGTTGGGCCAACGATGTAGATTTACTCGCCCAATATAACATAGAATGGCAAGGGAAGAAGGATACAGCCCCAGCCCTGGGAAAACTACCTACATGTCCTATAAATGTAGTTGTAACAAACTGAAAGCAGATTGAAATTAAAAATGAACTTTGCATCTGAAAGCAGGTCCAATATGACTACAATTTGAATGCACAATGCAATTTATTTGCTTGCTTAATTGCAGCTTCCAACAAGACTAATGCACAATAACCAGGTCAGGGCACACAATACATTCAAAGGTGAAGAATATAGGAGTCTTTAAGGACACAGGACTACAGGACCACAGGCAAATACCTTTTAATGACAGAATCAGGAGGCAGCTTTGATACAGCATTAGTGGAAAATCAAAAGCTGACAGTGGAAAGCAATTTTTGACAAGGCTGTTAAGCCCACGCAGCTGGGCTAGAAGAATCTATCCAACAGATGGTGCTGGGAGAACTGGATAGCCATATCCAAAAGAAAGAAAGAGGACTCCTATCTCACATTTTATACAAAAATTAATTTTAAATGGATCAAGGACTTAAATATAAAAACAACAACCGTAAAAGTCCTAGAAGAAAATGTAGGAAAACATCTCCAAGATCTTGTGGTAGGTGGTAGTTTCTCAAACCTTATGCCCAACGCACAAGCAACAAAAGAAAAAATAGATAAATGGGACCTCCTCAAAATGTCACACTTTTGCACCTCAAAGGACTTTTTCAAAAGGGTGAAAAGGCAGCAGACTCAATGGGAGCAAATATTTGGTAACCAAATATCTGATAAAGGTTTAATATCCATGATATATAAGGAGACCATACAACTCAACAATAAAAAGACAAACTATCCAATTAAAAAATGGGCAAAAAACTGTCCAAAGAAAAAATACAAATGGTGAAGAAACACATTAAAAAATATTCAACATCACTAGTGATTAGGGAAATGCCAATCAAAACTACAATGAGATATCATTTCACACCTATTAGACTGGCTGCTATTAAAAATCAGAAAACTGTAAATGTTGGAGAGGATTTGGAGAGATAAGAACACTTCTTAATTGCTGGTGGGAAAGTAGAATGGTACAGCCACTGGGGAGGACTATTTGACAGTTCCTAATGAAGTTGAATATAGACTTTCAATGGGACCCAGCAATATCATTGCTAGGTATATACCCAGAAGAACTGAGAGCAGTACAAATAAACATCTGCACACCAATGTTCATGCAATGTTGTTCAAGATAGGCAAAAGTTGGAAACAACCAAGGTGTCCATCAACTAATGAATGGATAAATAAATTGTGGAGTATATACACAATGAAATATTATGCAGTGATAAGAACAAATGAAGTCGCAAAACATATGACAACATGGATGAAACTGGAGGACATTATGTTGAGTGAAGCAAACCAGACACAAAAGGAAAATACTGTATAATTGCCCTATTATGAACTAAATATATTATGTGAAATATAAATATATTCTGTGAAATATGAATATGGGTAGAATTGCATATATAAGGCCAATTTTCCTTGAAGCTGAGCAAATATAAGTTAATACTACACAACATTAATAACAGACAAAAAAACACATTATGCTAAGTGAAGGAGACTAGATACAGAGTACTATATATTGTATGATTCCATTTATATAAAATGTAAATAGAAATCAATTCATAAATATGAAAGATTAGTTGTTATGTAGGTCTGAGGACGGAATGCCAAGGGGTTTGGGGTCTTTTCTTTGGAGTAATGAAACTGTTCTGGAATTATTAAGATGAAGAATGTACAATATTGTGATTATACTAAAAGCCATTGATTATACACTATGTAGAATGAGGGAAGCATAGAGAGATTGAGAGGTGAGGAATTTTCTTGTTTGTTTCTTTGTTGTTTATTATTATTAATATTGAAATAATGAAAATACTCTAAATGATTGAAGTGATGAATGCAAAACAATGTGATTATAGCAAATTCCATTGATTGTACACCTTGGAGGAATTGTAAGCTTTATTAATATATATCAATAACATTGATTTTTAAAAAGCTGACAGTGAGAGGTGCTGGTCAGACCACAGGGTGTCAGTGAGAACAGCAGCAAATCTTGCAGCATGGGCATTGCAGTCAATGAGTGAACAAGTGTCCATCTGCTTCAACCGGACACCTCAAAGCAGCATTTTCGCTAGGTTTTTAAATAAGTGCTCATCTTGAGTGATGTCATCAACCTGGAACATAAGACATCACCTAGAACAGTCTTGTCTCAGAAGCAACAACAAAAAATGTACAAATTCCATTTGCTTGCATCTCTGGAGTATTATAGAAGCTGGAGAAGGATTCCACAAATGTTGAATTGAAGGTAAAGAAAAACAAACACAAAATCAAGTAGAACATTTGTGTCCCAGACTGACCAGTCTGGACCACTTCTCCTCAGACAAAGAGAGAGAATTTAGAAAATCATGGGAAGTGAGGAGAAAACTCTGCACAAAAACAAGTAGAACAGATCAAGATTTGCTCAGAAGGAAATGGGGAAAGGAAGTTTTTGCCTGGAGGTGAAATAATTGCATGCAAAAAGGAAAAACTTTAAAATTGTGCTGCATATACAAGGCAAGAATCACATGCAAAAGAGCTGAGAAAAGGTGAACAGTTAAACACTGGACACTCTAAATGTCCAGGAGAAGTAGGACCAAGTGTCAAAGAACAGCCATAGCACAAAGACAATCAACAACAAAACCTTAGGCATGAGGGAGAAACTGACATTTGGAGTTAACACATCAAAATAATCAAATACCCAGGCATCAGCAAAATAATTGCAAGCCATTCTAAAAACACATGCAAGGGATCCTCAATAATAATAAGAGCCAATTCTGATTAGAAGCCATGATATGATATCTTTAATCTATTGAAGTAGAAATACTGCCAGCCCAAATTCTTTAGCTGGCAAAACTGTCTTTCAAAAATGACGGAGAGGACAAACAGCAAGATGGCAGCTGTTCTGTGGCTGGAATTGGAGGACCCATTTCCCAAAATCAGGGGAGGGAGAGAGAGATGGCCACGGACTTCAGCTATTGTTTGGTGGGTTCGGCTGGCTGGAGTATAACCCTAGGAACAGCTCGGCTCTGGGCCTGTCTGGGTCGGAGGGAGGTTGGTAGCTGCCATTTTGACTCCATCCCCAGAATGAAGGGAGGCTGGGCTGACTGAAAATCACAGTGATGGTAGGGTCTGACTTCTTTCACTCAGTTTGCACTGCAGCCCTAGCCTAGGCTTCAGGCCCACCTCTAGTAGGGAGGAGGCTGGCAGGCCCTGCACCAGCCTCTCTGTAACTGCAGGTACACTTGGCTGGCACAGACTGAATAGTTGGAAGTCTACCAGGGTAACTGAGGCCATTTTGAACCCTCATGGGATATATTGCTACCCACACCTGCAGCTCCATTTGCACCCCATGCAGGGGAATAAGGGGCATGAAGTTTCATCAGTCTCTCTAGGCAACTAGAGTCCAGGCCTGCATGACTTGAATAATTACACATGGCTGTACCTCTGGCCCTAGCCCTGGCAAAGGAGAAAGTTGGGAGAAGCTTCATCTGTCCCTTGGACAATGCGGGCAACTTGAGACTCCACAGTTTACAGTACTAACTATATCCTCGGCTCCTACAACACAACCAGCAAGGGAGAAAGAGCAAGAAAGCCCTAAACTAAAATGAGAAACTACACCCAGAATAAATACATCTATAAGCAAGATGTCAAGACACCAACAAAAAATTAAAATCCACACCAGGAAACAGAAGATATGGCCCAGTTAAAGGAAAAAGATAAGCCTCCAGATGACATAAAGGAGTTGAGACAACTAATCACAGATGTTCAAATAAATATCCTTAATAAATTCAATGAGATAGCCAAAGAGATTAAGGATATTAAGAAGACATTAGATGAGCACAAAGAAGAATGTGAAAGCCTACATAGAAAAATAGCAGATCTTACGGGAATGAATGGCACAATAAATGAAATTAAAAATACACTGGAATCATATAATAGCAGATTTGAAGAGGCAGAAGAAAGGATTGGTGAGCTTGAAGAAATGGCCACTGAAGGCAAACATACAAAAGGAAAGATGAAGAAAAGAATGGAAAGAATTTAACAAGGTCTCAGGGAACTAAATGACAGCAAGAGACGTGCAAATATACACATCATGGGTGTCCCAGAAGGAAAAGAGAAGGGAAAAAAGTGGAAGGAGGAATGTTTGAAGAAATAATGGGTAGAAAATTTCCCAACCCTATTGAAGGACATAGGTATCCATATCCAAGAAACATAACGTACTCCCATCCAAAAAACATATATGAGCCACCTATATGCTGTCTGTAAGAGACTCATCTTAGACCCAAAGATACCAATAAATTGAAAGTGAAAGGCTGGGAAAAGATATTCCATAAATTCAGTAACCAACCAACCAACCAACCAACAAACAACAATAACAAAAATGGAATACCTATGCTTACATTAGATGGAATAGACTTTAATAGACACTAGGAATGCACAATATGAGGAGGAAGTCAGGGGAAAAAATTCCATTTACAATAGCAACTAAAAGAACCAAATATTTAGAAATAAACTTAACCAACCATGTAAAGCACTTGTTTTCAGAAAACTACAACTCATTGTTAAAACAAATAAAAAAAGACCTAACTAACTGGAAGAAAATTTCATGCTCATCAATTGGAAGTCTAAATATCATTAAGATATCAATTCTACCCAAATTGATATACAGATTCAATGCAATCTTGTATTTAGTTCATATTAATGAGACCATGCAATATTTGTCCTTTTTGTGTCTGGCTTACTTTACTTAGCATAATGTCTTCAAGATTCATCCATGTTATCATATGTATCCCAATTTCATTTCTTCTTACCGCAGCATAGTGTCCCATCATATGTATATACCACATTTTATTTATCCATTCATTGGTTGATGGTTACTCGGGTTGTTTCCATCTTTTGGCAATTGTGAACAATGCCACTATGAACATCGGTATGCAGATGTCTGTTTGTGTCATAGTTTTAAGTTCTTCTGGATATATTCTGAGTAGAGGAATTGCTGGATCATATGGCAGTTCTATATTTAGTTTCTTGAAGAACCACCAAACTGTCTTCCACAGAGGATGTATCATTTTACAGTCCCACCAACAATGAAGGAGTGTTCCTATTTCTCCACATCCTCTCCAGCACTTATTTTCTGTGTTTTTGTTTTTAAAAATAATGGCCATTCTCTGCAGTGTTAGATGATAGCTCATTGTCGTTTTGATTAGCATTTCTCTAATAGCTAGTGATATGGAACATTTTTTCATGTGCTTTTGGCCATTTGTATTTCCTCTTTGGAGAAATGTCTAAATCTTTTGCCAAATTTTTAATTGGATTGCTTGCTCTTTTATTGTTGAGATGTATGATCTCTTTATATAGAATGGAGATCAAACCCTTATGGGATATGTGATTTCTAAATATTTTCTCCCATTGAAAGGGCTGCCTTTTCTTCTGGATGAAGTTCTTTGAATCACAGATGTGTTTAAATTTAAGGAGGTCCTATTTATCCATGTTTTCTTTCATTGCTAGTGCTTTTGGTGTAAGGTTTAAGAATCCACCCCCAACAACCAGGTCTTGAAGATGTTTCTCTACATTTTCTTCTAGGAACTTTACAGTTCTTGCTTTTATATTTAAGTCTTTGATCCATTTTGAGTTAATTTTTGTAGAAGGTGTGAGATAGGGGTCCTCTTTCTTTCTTTTGGCCATGGATATCCAGTTCTCCCAGCACCATTTGTTGAATAGATTGTTCTGCCCATCTGGGTGGGTTTGATAGGCTTGTGAAAAATCACTTGACCATAGACGTGAGGATCTATGTTTCTATCTTTATGACAATATCATGCTGTTTTTACCACTGTAGCTATGTAATATGATTTAAAGTGTGGAATTGAGAGTCCTCCGATTTTGCTTTTTCCATTTATTTAAAAAATGCTGTTGGGATTTTTATTAGGATTGCCTTGCATCTGTACAATAATTTGGATAGAATTGACATCTTAATGATATTTATCCTTCCAATCCATGATCTTGGAATGTACTTCTAATTATTTAGGTCTTTTAAATTTCTTTTAGCAATGCATTATAGTTTTCTGAACACAAGTGTTTTACATCCTTGGATAACTTTATTCCTAAATATTAGATTGTTTTAGTTGCTATTGTAAATGGAAATTTTTTCCTGACTTCCTCCTCAGATTGTACATTACTATTGTATAGAAACACCACTGACTTTTGCATATTGATTTTGTATCCTGACATTCTCCTGAAATTGTTTATTAGCTCCAGCAGTTTTATTGTAGATTTTTCTAGACTTTCTAAATATAGGATCATATAATCTGTGAATAGTGAAAGTTTTATTCTGTCTTTTCTGATTTGGATGCCTTTAATTTATTTTTCTTGCCTGACTGCCATAGCTAGAACCTCTAGTACTATATTGAACAACAGTCGTGACAGTGGGCATCCTTGTCTTGTCCCTGATCTCAATGGGAAAGCTTTCAGTCTTTCACCATTGAGTACAATGTTAGCTGTGGGTTTTTCACAAATACCCTTTATCATTTTTAGAAAGTTTCCTTCAATTCCTATCTTTTGTAGTATTTTTATGAAGAAAGGATGCTGTATTTTGTCAAATGCCTTTTCTGCATCAATCTATAAGAACATGGGATTTTTCTTCTTTGATTTATTGTGTTGTATTATACTGATTATTTTTCTTGTGTTGAACCACCTTTGTATGCCTGGTATAAAACCCACTTAGCCATGATGAATAATTCTTTTAATGTGTTATTGGATTTTATTAGCAAATATTTTATTGAGGATTTTTGCATCTGTATTCATTTGGGAAATGGGTCTGTAAATTTTCTTTTTTTTTTGTAATATCTTTATCTGGTTTTGGTATTAGGGTGATATTGGCTTCATAGAATGAGGTTGGTAGTGCTTCTTCTTGTTCAATGTTTTGGAAGAGCTTGAGTAAGATTGATATTAAATTTTCTTTGAATGCTAGGTAGATCTCACCTATGAAACCATCTGGTCTTGGGCTTTTCATTTTGGGGAGCTGATTGATGGCTGTTACAATCTCTTTACTTTTGATTGGTTTGTTGAGGTCTTCTATTCTTCTAGGGTCAGTGTAGGCTGTTTGTACATTCCTAGGAATTTTTCCATTTCATCTACATTGTCTAGTTTTTTTTGCATACAGTTATTCATAGTATCCTCTTATGATCTCTTTTATTTCTGTGGGGTTAGTAGTAATGTTCCAGATTTAATTTTTTATTTCATTTATTGGCATCTTCTCTCTTTTTGTTTTGTTAGTCTAGCTAAGGGTTTGTCGATTTTATTAATCTTCTCAAAGAACCAACTTTTGGTTTTGTTAATTCTCCCTACTTTCATTTATTTCTGCTCTGATCTTTGTTATTTCATTCCTTCTACTTGATTTGGCATTAATTTGTGGTTATTTTTCTAGTTCCTCCAGCTGTGTAGTTAGGTCACTGATTTTAGCTCTTTCTTCTGTTTTAATGTAAATATGGAGGGCTATAAATTTACTCTCAGCCCTGCCTTTGCTGCATCATATAGGTCCTGATATGTTTTGTTCTCATTGTCTTTATTCTTGAGATATTTATTGATTTCTCTTGAAATTTCTTCTTTGACTCCCGGATTATTTAAGAGTATGTTGTTTAATCTCCATTTATATGTGAATTTCCCCTTTTTCTGCCTCTTGTTGATTTCCAACTTTATTCTATTATGATCAGAGAAAGTGCTTTGTATAATTTCAATCTTGTTGCATTTATTGAGATCTGCTTTGTGACCCAACATATGGTCTATCCTGGAGAGAGATCTATGAGTACTTGAAAAGCATGTACACCCTATTGTTTTGGGGGACAATGTTCTGTATATGTATATTAGGCTTAGTCCATTTATCATATTATTCAGACTTTTTGTTTCTTTATTGATCCTCTGCCCAGATGTTCTATCCAATGCTGAGAGTGGTGTACTGAAGTCTCCAAATATTGTAGAGATGTATATTTCTACCTTCAGATTTTTCAGTGTTTGCCTCATGTATCTTGAGGCATTCTGGTTAGGTGCATATACTTTATGATTGTTATTTCTTCTTGGTGAATTGCTCCATTTTATTAATATGTAATGTCCCTCCTTGTCTCTAAGAACAGTTTTGCTTTTAAAGTCTATTTCATCCAATATAGGTAGAGCTACCCCAGCTTTTTCTTCCCTTCCCTTCCCTTCCCTTCCTTCCTCTCTCTCTCTTTCTTTCTTTCTCTCTCTCTTTCTTTCTATCTTTATTACTGAATGCTTGGAATATCTTTTTCCAATCTTTCACTTTCAATCTATTGGTATCATTGGGTGTAATGTGAGTCTCTTGCAAACAGCATATAGATGACTCCTATTTTCCATTCTGCTAGTCTGTGTCTTCTTTTTAAAAACAATTTATTGAAGTATATCATCCATACATGAACATACATAAACTATAAGTGTTCAGTAAACATTGTGAACTTACAAAACAAACATGCATAACATCATGCAGGGCTCCCACACATCACCCCCCCACACACAAACACCCTACACTGCTGTGAAACATTTTTTAACAAATCATGAAAGAGCATCGTCAAAGTATTACTACTAACCATAGTCTGTATGTCTGTATCTTCCTACCCTATATATATATATATATATATATATATATTTATTTATTACATATCCCCCCCTTTCTGCTTGTTCTTGCTGCGTTCATTTTATTTTGTGTTCTTCTGTGTCTGCTTGTCTTCCCCCGCTGCAATGACCCGCTGAGTCATCTCACCGCGTGGAGGTCTGACTGCTCGCGATGGCTTGCCCTGCCAGCAGAGCTTGCCCTGCCCATGGTGGCTTGCCCTGCTCGAGGAAGCCCCAGGAACCGAACCCGGGGCCTCCTATGTGGTAAACCAGTGCCCTACCAATTGGGTTACGGCTGGCCCCCCTATATATTTTTTTAAGGATTTATTTTTGTTTTTACTTTTATTCATTTTTACCCCCCCCCCCATTTTT
>PVKH010046749.1:0-10373 GCA_004027955.1 Chaetophractus vellerosus | reverse complement strand
GCCATCCTCTGCTTGAGAGCCAGTCACTGCACACCTAAATCAATGCCATCTTCAATTTTCTCTTTTAAAACTTTAACTATGCCATATTTTTTTCTTCTTGCCTTCATGGTTTCAGATGAGAAATCAATAATTTTATTGAACTTCCTTTGTATGTGATGGATCTCTTTTCTCATGTTGCTCTCAGTATTCTCTCTTTTCCTTAAATATTGGACAAATAGACATATGTCTTGGGTTAGGCCTATTAGGATTTATAATGCTTGCACTGTGCTTCCTGGACATGCACATCCATGTCCCTCAACAGAGTTAGGTAATCTTCAATGATTATTTCCTCTAATACTCCTTCTGCCCCCTTTCCCTTCTCTTCTCTCTTGGGTTGCCTATAGTTATGTTTGTGTATTTCATGTTGTTATTCATTTTCCTAAGTCCCTCCTAGACTTTTTCTCTTTTTATCTATCTGTTCTACGTCCTGTATGATTTCAGATTTACTGTTTTCCATACTGCTGATTCCTTCCTCTGCCTGTTCAAATCTCCTGTAATGTGCTTCCAGTGTATTTTTCACTTCTTGCAATGTGACATTTATCAACATCAGGTCAACTTTCTTTTTATGTATGTTTGCAATTTCTTCTGTATGTTCTCCTAGTGTCTTCTTAAAATCCTTTATATCTTCCTTCACTTCATTAAGTTGAATCATGATATTTTCTTGGATATCCTTGATTAGGTTTTCTACATTCTGTATCTCCTCCTGTTCTCTGGTTTGTTCATTTGACTGGGCCATGTCTTCCTGTTTCTTTTTATTTTCATTTAAAAATTTTTATTGAAGTATATCATACATATATGAATATACATAAATAGTGTGTGTATAGTAAAAGCTTTGAACCTTTAAAAAAAGCATGAATAACATGCAGGACTCCTGTACATCACCCCACCACCAACACCTTACATTGTTATGGAACATTTGTTACAGATTTTCAAAGAGCATTGTCAAAAACATTACTAATAACTATAGTCCATATCTTACATTTGGTGTATTTTCCCCAAACCTACCCTACCCACCCTATTATTTTTTTTTCAATTTTTAATCCTTTTTTTAGGATACATTGATTACATAACTGTTACACTACAGAGTTCCTGTTTTGGGTGAGTCCCAAAAAAAGCCCCCATATTACAATTACCCTTCCCTCTCCCTGCCTCCAAGGCATTCACTCAATTTTGTAACTTCTTCCATTGAGTGAATTACAAGTCTATAACAGGACACCAACAAGGCTATTCTAGTCCATAGTTCTTCCCCCAATCTGGAGGAGTCTGGGATGGTGATGTCCCCTCCATCACCAAGTGAGAGGGGGCTTATATCCTGTGGATATGATGGAAGAGATTATCCTGCCTGCAACTGAAGGCTCTCCCCATTCTCCAGGATAGCCATCATCCATCATCATCTCCCCACTAGGTGTCCTGGGTGAGTCCATTGAGCTGTAGAGTAGGAGTTGCAGGTCCATAGAGCCTCTGGACCCAGTTGGCACATGGACAGCCCATAGTCTCCAGTCTCTGCAAGTACATCTAAAACTCTGGCATCAAATATAGGTTTGAATAGAAGGGACCGATGGACCATGAGCAGCAAAGACATATTTTGGTCAATATGAAGACATATTTCAGTATTATTATTTCATTTTCCTATTCATTGCATTTGGCTATTGTTATGGCTTCACCTTTTAAGAGACTATGGATCACAGAAGGGTCACAATGGGCATGGGGGAGGATCATTAGTGGGGGTTGCATGGGAGGAAGTCCACCTGAACATACATAAAAGGCATGCATAATTGTTAAAATGCCCATGGGGCATGGTCATGGGGAGAAGAATTATTCAATAAATGGGGAAACACTGAATTCCCATCTTGGAGAGCTCTGCCATATTTTCCAAAGAGTAGCAACATCCCCCTGAGTGCAGGGGAGTGTTTGGCAAAGGAGGATGATCCATTGATGGGCCCTTGTTATTGATGACTAGCCTCATGAGTCTTTGCTCTTGAAATTGAAATAGCTTTGTGTTATGGGGTGCCTAGGAGTTGCCTCTTGAGAACCTCCTTGTTGCTCAAATGTGGCCTCTCTCTAAGCCAAACTCAGCATATGAATGCATTACCTTCCTCCCTGCATGGGACATGACACCCAGCAATGAGTCTCCCTGGCAACAATGGATTAATAACAAATGCCAATGTGCAGTATGACTGGAAAAAGACTCTTAATAAAAGGAGGAAATGTTAAAGACAAAGGAGTTCATGGGGCTAAGAGCCTTCAAAGTGAGTCAAGAGTTCAACCCAGAGGTAGCACTTATGCACATCCCAGTAGGACCTCCTAGGCTAACAATGTGGATATCACCCCAAAGAGAAGGCCTCCTGAGGGCTTTGGAGATATCCAGTTCCTATATCAGGGTAGATAGCCCCAGAGTTTGGTGCCTCACCAGTGGGCCCTATTTTGGAATCCTTGCTCCTGAGAGTGATGAGACTGACTGAAATATGTCTTCCTGTTTCTCAATATGGTTTATCAATTTTTTGTTGATGATTTGGCATCTGTTTATCTTGGTGACTTATTCAGTTGGTTATCGTCTCTTTCTATCCTATGGTTTTATTTTGTTGTTCCTTTGTGTGTGGTAAGGTCAATTTTTGATACTAAGTTTTAGACATTGCTCTTCTTTTTAGAACTGCAATGATCAGGTAAACTTGGTCTTTTTTCCAAAGTTGCTACATTCCAATTGAAGGAGACATATTTGTGACTGAGAATCTCCCATGAACCATGATGAGTGCCATGATGCAGAATAATTGGGTGCTCTGAGTACAAAAAGCAAGGAAATCATTTAGTTAGGACATACTCAGTAAGCTAGGACCTAAGTATAGAATAACAACAAACATTCATAAGGTTTTATTATATACGAGTCACTCACTGTTCTCAGTGTTCACAGGTATTAACCTATTTCACCCCAACAGCACTATGAGATGAATAGTGTCCTCCCTATTATATGAATGAGGGAAGTAATCATGGAGAGGTCAACTGATATGTACAACATCACATGACTAGCAAGGGGAGTAGCTGGCCCCCAAATGTAAGAGCTTGGCTGGGATCAAACCTCTTAAGCACCACATCTCCCTAGAATTGGGAGCCAGGGGAAGGAAGGGGGGAGAAAGCCATCTAGTCACAGAGAATAGACTTTGTGGAGACTCAAAAGCAAAGGGAGGGGCTGGCTCGATAGCCCAGTGGATAGGGCGCTGGCATACCACATGGGAGGCTCTGGGTTTGATTCCCGGGGACCTCTCCTAGCGGGCAGACCACCTTGAAAATGGCAAGCCACCATGGGCATGCCGGAGCCACCGTGGGCAGGGCTGCCACGGACAGGGCAAGAGCCGCCACGGGCAGGGCAGGTCACCTGCGGATGGAGTGCAGCCAGCCACCCACGAACTGAAGCAAGCGCCGGCCATGAATGGACGCAGAGACTGCCCACAAGCGGGGAAAGCCGCGCCTACGCAGTGACCACTCTCGGCGCATCGCCGCAGCGGGGGGAAGGGGAGATATGTAATAAAATAAATAAATCTTTTAAAAAAAAAAAAGCAAAGGTAACTTACAGTACTTCTGAGTGGACATTTTGCCACCAGAGATTGAAAAACCACTTTCAGCCAAAGTGAAAAAGAGGTTTGAGAGAAAGCCACAGCCCATCAGTTGGTTATCAATCCCTGCACCCCCATCACTCTAACCAAAGGATAATCACCTCCTTGAGAGTAGAGAGAAGTTTCAATTTATTTTGACTGAAAAACCTCTCTGTCCCAACCACCAATCCCTTGCTTCAACAATCATCCTGTGTTTCATGTTGCCATGCTTAAACTCAGCCCATGGAACTGAGCTATGGCAATAATGATGTCACACAAGGGTTACTGGAATACCTGGCACTCATTCAGTTCCCAAGTGCATCTGCACTTCCACGAGGTTGGCAATCTGAGATCTGGCTGTGGGAGAGCAGAATTGGCCACCTACAATTGGATACTCAGTGCTAAATGAGAGTACCCAACTCAGGAGAGTTTGGGACATCACATACAACCAGGAGGAGAGAAAAAAATCCTTAGAGACTATTCTTACTTCATTTTCACTCAGAAAAGATGAAACAGTGATCTGTAATGAAGAGGTCTTTCTCTAAGCTTTTAGTTAAGGATGGAAGGACAAATTGTGTCTAATTGGTGGGGCTGGGTTATGAGAGATCTGATTTCTTCTGGATCAGATTTCCCCTGATTTCTATTGTACCTAATTTCCTATAGAACAAAGGAAAGAAAATAAAAGGTGTTTAGTGAAGGACTTATGTTATCTGATGCTTTCACTGAGAAAGTAATTCCTATCATTTAATAGACAATGAAAATAATAATGGATAAATGAAGGGCAAATGAATGAGCAAACACAAGAATTCTTTATGTATGAGGGGATTTCTGAATAGGCATAGACAAACTACCCAATTATTATGTTGTCAATCTAACTGCTTTCTCTAGGTGGAAAGGGAGGAAATAAGTGAGTAACAGGGCACAGGGTATAGGCCTGTGAAAGAGTAGTTAGGGGGAATTGCAATTTATTTTTATTACATTTTTTATTTAGGGTGCATGGATCTTTTGAGGAATTAAGAAAATAAAATTTATCATGAGATTATGGGAGTTTATAGCCTGATGGAGTACGGTATCCCATCTCAATCCAGACATTCCTAACCTTATTAACCTTATAATTTCTACTGCCCCAGCCTGAGCTCTGGCAGAAGGTCTGTGTAGGCCTCTCCATGCTAGATTCAAGGCCAAATTTTCTCATATGTCCGACCCACCTATTCCAAAGCATCTAATAACTTATAGCAGCATATCCTCATTTTAGGTTGAGTATTAATTCCTATTTATGTATGTTGATATTCTGCTATAATTCTTTGTTGTGCACTCTTTCTCTATTCCTCCTTTCACTCCTTCTCTGATGGTCTCCTTTGCTGCCTTCCAGTGGCTAAGCCCTGCTTCCTGGTCCATTCTTGTCCTCTGTCTGGCCTCTAATAGCCTCTTGGGATGTTCTACCTCTATATCCTATGTCTTCTTCTGGAATGTCCCACTTCCCCCACCCCTGCCACCAAAAAACTCCTGCTTCATCCTGAACTCTCCAGTTCTTCCCTCTGATTCAGAAACCTGTAGAAACCATTAGGCTGTCATTACCTTGATTCCAGAAACATTAGATAGGGTTTTGGTATCATGCTTATCTGAGGTTTGTGTAACCAAGGCTTTCAAATATGAGCACCTATTTTCTACCTTCATCCTGAAGGACATCATCTGATAAGGACATGCTATATGTAGCTTCTGCTCCAAGAAAGGGCATTTTAAATTTGTTTAGTTGTTTTGTTATGAAGGTTATGAGGAGGAATTTTACCCATAAAAGGAATAACAAAAGATACAAATTATTCTCTCCCTTTCAATGTGATTCATTCTATATTAGCTTTTCCTTAAAATAGGTTTAAAAAGGTATTTATCCTGTTTGAGTGTTTCCACTTGAAATTTACTTAGAAAATCACTTAAATAGAAATATTGTTTCAGAGAAATTGCATACATTGATAAACATTCAAGAATATGAGGCCATTTCCATGTTCCAAAGGACTAACTGCATTTGGCATTCAAAAAATAATTGCAGAATAATAATAAAATTAAAATGGAAGAATGTCCCATTATAAACATAAAACCCTAATAAATATAAGCATTTTCAAAGAGTATAGTCTTATCATTATCATTACTACAATATTATCATTACTATAATTGTACAAAGGACATTGTCCATAGTAATGTCCCCCACAGGAAGGGGGGATGCTCTGAGAGTAAAAAAATAAGGAATGTGATTTCACAAATTTGGATGATGATAGGGAGAGACAAGCCTCCACTGATGCATGAGAACAGCATCTTGGGTTCATAGCATAGGAAACTGGGTCCCAAGGAACTCATGTGCATAACTTTCTTCTCAGAGGCTTCAAATCAAAAGGAAAATCCCAAGCAGCCTACTGAAGTTGGAGAAGCATTGGATTCCTCTAGGTCTTGTCGATGATGTGTAAAAGAATTTATGAACATGCCAATTTAGTTAGGCCAGTAAAATAATTTATTTAGGAAATGGGGAAACAACAGAGCTTGCTGAGAAATGGGAGAAAAAGATGGAAATACACACCGAGATTTGGGTCAGGCTCCTCCAGGCAGAAAGAGCAATCTGGCTTGCACAGTCACCTTTATTAAGGGATTGATTACCCTTCCCATAATTAATCCTAAGGGCAGGGGCCCCAGATGTTATTGACTACCCCATCAATGGTGGGACCAATGGTGAGGACTGTTTGGAATATCTGGTGCCAAAGAGAAGTCCTGGAAAGAGAAACTAGGACCCCAAGATAACATTCAAGGTCCCAGCAGGGTCTTGCAGCCATGTTTTCTGCTGGCCATTGGGTCTGCAAGCCATCTTGTGACTCATCTTCTCATTTTCCTGAATACCCTGCCTCAAATCCCCACCTCAGAGAGTTCACACACTTATTCTTATTCTTATTCTTATTCTTATTCTTATTCTTATTCTTATTCTTATTCTTATTCTTATTCTTATTCTTATTCTTATTCTTATTCTTATTCTTATTCTTATTCTTATTCTTATTCTTATTCATTCATTCATTCTTCTTCTTCTTCTTCTTCTTCTTCTTCTTCTTCTTCTTCTTCTTCTTCTTCTTCTTCTTCTTCTTAAGTGGGTGCTGAGGAGTGATAGCCATTCTTCTGTAGTTACTTCCTGCCAGTTGTGGCAGTAGTCCCTGCCTGACAGGGCACAAACCTCTCTGGATATTTTATTGAGATTGAGGAGAGATGGGTCTTACACTGTGGTTGGAAATGGCTGAAATTCCCATGTGGCCAATATCTTGTTTTGGATGGTGTTGATTCTGGAAGAAATAAACTTAGAATTTTGAAGATACATGGCCCCATTAAAAGGATAATGAAGATGATGGTAAATGGGCCCAAAAAGGGGGTTAGCCATGACATATTGGGCCTTGAGAATGAGAAAAACCAGGTCTTTTTAGGGGCTGCACCCCACTGAAGTTGGTGGGCTTTATCTTGCAGGCTTTGAATGCTGTTTAGGAATATGCCAGAGTGGTTTATATAAAAACAGCATTTTTCCTTGAGAAAGAGAATCTGTTTGTTCTTTTAGGACTTCTAGGGCATGGCTGGTTTCTTCTATGATGTTTGTTAACTCTAGGGTGAGGTGGTAGTAGACCTGCTGGGTTTGGTATAGGCTACTAAGCCCAGTTTCTATATCTGTGGTTATGCCTAGAACAGTGAGGAGGGGAATGAGAAGAGATACTGCACTTTTAGTTATTGTATGATGAGAAAATGCAGGAAACAGCATGGTGACATTTTCAGGACCATAGTAGATAGAAGGGGTGATATATGCTAGTAAGCCTAAACTGGTCCAAAGGGGATGTAAGGAGAGGTAGGCCTTGTTTCCACAGAGAAAGAAAATCCCACCATGAGGGTTTAAAGTAGCAGCAAATATGAGATTAGCCAGATCTCTCTTTAGAACTTATAGTTACCAGCTCATTGGTTAACCTGCTAGCATATAGTACCAACACCTATTCATTGGGCCCTGGGATATGAAACAGGATGTTTTTCTTGGTGGCCCAGATAAGGTTAGCTTTTCTTCCCAGGCCATAGGGGTTTAATTTATAACACACCCATGGCATTTTTGGTGCAATGCTTTGGTCAGCATAAGTTGAATTTAGAAGCATACACAACCTTGTAGGGTGTCCCCAACAGTACTGGGAATTTTTGAGTCCCTTACTGTTCCTCCATTAGGCTGCTGAGGCTTGAGTAGGTCTTTGGTGCTGATAAGCATCATGGCATTGATGGGGTACTGGGTGAGATAGACCCCTTGAGGGGGAGCATTCAGCATACCCAGGTGTTTGTCCATCTGGGGGACCATCCAGAACATGTTGTTATAAGAGGTAAATTACATTGGCCTAGGAAAGGAAGTGAGGGAGAGTTTTGAGAGGCAATAGAGAAGATATAGATGAGGGATGTAGTGTTCTTAGGTATGTGAACTAAAGTGAATAGTGGTCCCAATAGAGGGAGAAAGGTAGGTTCCAAGGTGGTGCTGCTAGCTTGGAGTGTGGTGAGAAGCTGGCTGATGGATTGTCAGTATTTTACCCCTGCACCAGCTGATATTTTGGTAGAAGGTCTGACTATGAGATTGGTAATTGCCAAGTGCTTGGGAGCAGCTGGCAAGGCCAAGGATGTTTATGACTGGTTCTCATAGAACCAACATGAGGACTTATTGGCTAAGTTGGCTGCTGTTTGGACAAGATTTTAAATATTTATTTGGCTTGCCTTCCCCATAGTCACAGGAAGAGGAAGTAGAACACATGAAGCTTTATTTTGGCTTTAGTTAGGGGGAATAGCACACAATTTATGTACTGGTTTTGGCAAAGACACTACTTAATTTTGTTTTTTGAAGAAGTATCTCAGGCCGTCCAATGGCTGGCACTTGACTGTTTCTTTAGGTGCTTCAGGTGAGTTAGTTCTTCCTTTACTTGGGATAAGTGCACCCAGCTGGAAATTCCTTTAACTTTAACAGCTGTGGGAGTGATTAGACTCAGAGTAAGATTTCTTCCATTTTGGCTTTAATTGGGAGTGAGGCCTGTTATCATGCTAGATATTGATTAGAACCTGGTTTCCTGGATAACTTTAGGCAAAGGCAACTCATGGTTGGGACTATGGAGGATTTTGTTCCCATGCTTTTGGATAACTTGAAGTTTTCTTAGCTTGATAATATATTTGGTGAATTCTTGGGTTTCCTGCTCTAGTGCTAGGTTTTGGGTGAGGAAAAGTTGCCCATAGACCATCTTGAAGTGGCTAAGCTGGAGTGGGTCTATTGGAGCTACACACAGCCTTAGCAAAGCAATGGGCAGATTGGTGCCCCAAGGTGATTTGGTTTCCTGGGAAAGGTTGGCCAGAATTTGTTTCAGCTTACAGATAGCTTTTTTTTTTAACTTTTCCTGAGGTTTGGGATGTCCAGGAACAATGAAGATGATATTTAATTCCAAGTGCAGTTGATAGACCTTGGGTTATTTTGCTAATAAAGGCTGGCCCTTTGTCACTTTGGAGTGACTTGGGTAGTCTGAACTGGGAACAATTTCCCTTAGGAGAGCTTTAGCCAATTTGTTTGCTCTTTCCCTTCTAGTAGGAAATGTGTCCACCCATCCAGTAAAAGTATTGACCAGTACTAAGAGGTACTTATAACCATGGCAAGATGACATTTGGGTAAACTCTATCTGCCAGTCCTCCCAAGGGTATGATCCCCAAATCTGGAAAGGTGGTCTTATGGGAGGAGGTTTGTTAAGCCTCCCATTGTTTGGGTCATTAATTGCATGTAAGGAACTCTTGGTGACTGTTTTTGCTAGGCCCTGGCCCTCAAAGACCCATTTTGCTAAGCTGTTTAGGGCATTCTGCCCTAGGGATGAGTGGCTTGGTGGAGTCTGTGAAGGACTTTTTCCTGCACCATTCCTGGCAGGTTGACTTTTGCTTCTTTGACCAACTACCAACTTGCTTCCAGGGTGAAACTTAGGCTAGTTGCTTTAGTTTTTTCATCCTGGGTATAGTCTGGAGATTTAGGTAGTGGGACAGGTTCTGGGATAAGGGCTAACGGGGAGACTGAGCTTTGCACTGCAGCTTTAGCTGCTGCATCTCCTTGGGCATTACCCTTGGCTATAGTAATGTCTGTTTTCTGCTACCCTCGGCAATGCATAATTGCTATATCTCAGGGCAATAGAACAGCCTCCAGTAGGTTTAGGATTTCTTGCCTGTCCTTTATTGGTGACCCACTGTTAATGAGCAAGCCTCATTCCTACCACACAGCAGAATGGACATGGAGGATGAGGAAAGCACACCTGGAGTTGGTGAAAATGTCAGCCCCTTTCCCAGCTGCTAGTTTTACATTTCAGGTGAGGGCAATCAGCTCTGCCTTCTGGGCTGAGGTCCCAGGGGGAGGAGCTTGGACTATATGGTTTCAAATTGAGAAACCACTGCATAGCCTGCCCTTTTAGTTCCTTCCCTTATGGAACTGCTTTCATCTGTGAACCACTCAAATTGGGGTTTACTAGAGGTTCATATTTTTAAAATCTGGCCTGCTTGAATTTTGATTAAGAGTTTAAAGAGTGGAGAAGGGGCTACTCAGGATCTAACCTTGGGTCCTCTTCTGTTAGCAGGGTGGCTGGGTTGAGAGTCTGACACACCCTTAGCTGCACCTCAGGGGTGTCTAGTAATTGAGCCTAGTATTTAATTAACTGGCTGCCTGTAAGCCATTGGTGGCTTCTGGCCTCA
>PVKH010046748.1:0-10337 GCA_004027955.1 Chaetophractus vellerosus | reverse complement strand
TATAATAAAATAAATAAATAAATAAATAAATCTTAAAAAAAAATAAAAATAAAAACTTTAAAAAAAGAAGATACGTCCCAAATCTATAATTGGTTTAAGTATATGTGCATATAAATCCTTGAAATAATAAATTTGTATCTTCTATCTATATGACTGTGGATGTGTGACAGAGACGGTAGAAACTTGTTTCTCAAAAACGATGAAATCGCAAAATGAGGTTCCAATTTTAAGAAAGCAGCAGTTTTCCTTGGCTCCCCTAACCTGTCCTACTGTCAATCCAGATGGAAATACTGCATCCACTCATACTGACATAAACAGTGATTTTCTAAAACAGACATCAACATAATTAATGGAATAAATTTTTAATAACTTTATATTTGCCAGTATCAATGATGAAGTGGCATTAGTAGCCTCAATGCAATACCATATAAAAGCCTTCATAAGGTTTTCAAAGCAAAAAATTTTAATTAAAACTCTTAGTTTCAGTATAATGCTAACTCTTTCAGGGATTGAGTAAGTATGTTAATGTCCATTTCTGTTACTACTTTATGTATATATCAAATTCAGTAACTTTACATTTATCACCTTTGATAGATTTAACATCTACTTTTCTTCTCTGAAACCATTTTCTCATTTGTAAAATGAAATTAGTTTCTATCTCACAGAATTGCTGTTAAAATCGAATGAGATACTATATTTGAAACATCTGATATATGGTAGCTCATCAAAAATGTCACTTCTATTTCCCCTCTTGCACCACATATACATCGATAATGAGTTAAAGTTTAAAGTATAATTCAATAATTTGTTCAAATTAATTTATTCAAGAAATTCCAGGCATGTTGGGGGGGGGAGAGTTATCCTATCAGATATCAAGCTTTAATATAAACCCTTGGCAATTTAAATCATATAATATTGATGTAGGAATTGACAGATGAAAAGATGCTTAATCTCACTAATAATGAAGAAAAATGCAAATTTTAAAAATGAGATACCATTTAAATTGCTGAAAACTTTCAAAGTCTGACACAACTGAGTGCTGATGAGTACAGAGCAAAAAGGAAATGTTCAATCACTCTAGAAAAGTAGAGATTGTAATAACTACTTGGACTATTTGGCCATTATCAAGCAAAACTAAATATATTCTCAATGATCCAATAATTTTACTTCTCTTGCTTTTCACTATATATGTTGATAGCAGCAAAGTTTGTGATAGCAATAAAACTATAAATCATTTGAGAAACTGATACAGTGCAGTAGACTTGTGATAAGATACTAAAAAGCAGTTCAAATACATACATGCATAAATATATCCATACAAATATATGCATCACCTTGAAAGATCTCAAAACATAATGATGACTGAAATTATAATCCTGCAAAATATCACTTATGTAAATTCTCATAAAATGCATAAAACAATGTTTTTACATATATATTCATGAACAATATATGTAAGAGCTTTAAACATGTACCAAAAATATACATTAAATTCATGGAAACTGTTGTCTTTGAGTGGTAGGAGGACAAAGATGATGTAACTTTATCAATATTTGTTTATTAAAAAATAACAGAAAATATAATACTACCCTTGGTCAATTCCGAGTTAGAGTTAGATGGGTATTTGTTACATAATTCTTGGTATTTGGGTGAATTTTCTGAATTTCTAAACCAAAAAAACTAATGAAGGTCACTAACAAGATTGTAATTCAACTCTATGTTTGTCTATTCGAATACTGACAAAAAAATAAAATGTAAATTCAACATCTTAAGAATACACAAGGTAAGAAAATGGAATAAATTCCATTCTATGAAAATATGCTGTTATAGCTTACAAAATGTAAGAATAAAAGGAATTTCAGAAAATAGGAATAGAAATATGATGTCACACATCTTCCATATAATCACTACAGTCATTTATTTCCCCTTTATTTTAGTTTCCAATGTGACAGCTAAATCTATTGCTGAAATTTTCATCAAAGTACTAAAAAAATAAAATAAAAAGCCCAACTCCTTAAGTAAACCCACTGACCTGTATGGGTTCTTCTATGTCTCTGAAGCTCATCACTCCTTGTGAATCTTTTACCACAAAACATCCAGTTGCACACAAAAGGTCTTTCTCCAGTATGCCATCGAAGATGTGCTCGTAGGTGAGATGTTTTACCATAAACTTTTCCACATCCTTCAATATGACAAATATGTTGTTTCTTTTTTCCTGGTTCATTACTGCCTCTATCAAACACAAAAACCAAAACATTAATTACACTCCTAAACACCAAGCTAAAACTTTAAAAAAAATTAAAGGGAATCAAGGCAATTGACGTTTTTCTGAACGGATTCTTTTAAATAATGATGCTACAATTGTTAAGTAAGATCAGATATTTTTCAATTAAAAAAAAAAACAAGCACATATATTAAATATAAAAGTACTATGAAAACATGCTAATCTCAGAGAATTTATGCTCCACCCTGAAATTCATGTTCCTTCCCTAGCAGGCTCTTTCCTTGGGAAAGAGGCACTTTTAAGTTTTCCAATACAGGTGAAAATTTTCCTCTAAAACAACTAAGAGGCTTTACACTATGGGGAGTAGGGGGTAAAGGCGGAGAGAAAAGATATCACTAAAATAATCCAGTCAGTTACTAAACAAATAGCTAGCAAATAGCAATAACAAGGTCCAGGGGGGAAAGGCCACTACCCAAAGATGCTATAATGTATTATATAAACTATGCAGTTTTCAGCAAAAAAAAAAAAAAAAAGATGAGACATGTAAAGAAGCAAGAAAGTATAACCCATAAAAAGAAAAAGCAGGCAACTGAAACTGCCTGTGACAGCAATCAAATGTTGGATTGAACAGACAAGCCTTCAATTTAACATACTCACCCTTATGTTAAAAGAAGTAAAGAAAACCATGATTAATGTAGCAAGGAAAAGTATGATGAAATGTCCATAAAATAGAAAATATCAAGAAAGAGGTAAAAAATTTATATATACATAATATATAAAAAATCTATGGGGCCGGCTCGATAGCCCAGTGGATAGGGCGTCGGCATACCACATGGGAGGCCCCGGGTTCTATTCCTGGGGACCTCTCCTAGCGGGCAGACCGCCATTGAGAATGGCAAGCCACCATGGGCGGGCCGGAGCCGCCGTGGGCAGGGCAAGAAGCTGCCACGGACATGGCAAGAGCCGCCACGGGCAGGGCAGGTCGCCTGCGGATGGAGCGCAGCCAGCCACCCGCGAACTGAAAGCCGGCCGTGATCGGACGCGGAGACCGCCCACAAGCGGGGAAAGCCGCGCCTGCGCAGTGTCCACTCTCGGCGCGTCGCCGCAGCGGGGGGAAGGGGAGATATGTAATAAAATAAAAATAAATCTTAAAAAAAAAAAAATCTATATTATATATATATAATATAAAGGAATCAAATTCTGAATTGAACAAGCTACACATCCAGAAAGCTCAATGAATTCCAAGTAAGAAAAAGAAATCCATAAAAAGACACATAATAATAAAAATCCTGAAAACCAAAGACAAGGAATAAATCTTGAAAGCGCAGGAGAAAAACGACTCACAAAAGAATTCCAGTAAAAATTAACAGCTGGCATGTCATTGAATAAAATGGCCAGAAAGCAGTGGGATAATTAACTCAAAGTGTTCAAAGAAAAAAACTGTCAACTAAGAATCCTGTATCCAGAAAAGCTATCTTTCAAAAATGAAAGGGAAATAAAGATAAACAAAGCTGAGAGAATTTGTCAACAGCAGACCTGCTTTATAAGAAATATTAAAGGAACTCCTTCAGTAGTAATTTGAATATACACACAAAAAACAAAATGCATCAGTAAAGGTAGTTGAGTAATTACAAAAGATAGAATAAATGTAAATGTCTTCTCCTTTCACCTCTTAACTCATAAAGTAACAGTTATAACAATGTACCACAGAGTTTGTGATATTTATGGATATATGTATAACAACAATACCACAAAAGGGGAAAAAGTTATATAGGAGTAACATTTCTACATATGACTGGAACTAAGCTAGTATAAAACTAAAGTTGATTCTGATAATTAAGCTTAATGTGGCAAGGCCCAGAGCAACCACTAAGGAAACAACTCAAAATATAATGAAAAAATTTTTATAGATATTAAAATGCTACATTAGAATATATTTACTTAATTTTAAAAAACCCAGCAAAGTAGGAAAAGGGGAGTAAAAAAGACATGAGACACATAGAAAACAAAAAGTAAAATAGCAGCAGTATATTCAACTGTATCAAAAACATCAATGTGAAAGGGTTAAACATTTAGGCAAGAAAAAGTAATAAAAGACATACAAGATTGGAAAGGAAGAAGTAAAATTCTCTCTATAAGCAAATATGATCTTGCATTTAGAAAACCCTAAGGAATGCACTAAAAAGCTATTAGAACTAATAAATGAGTTAAGTAAGGTTGCAAGATAAAAGATTAATACTAAAAATGGCTGTATTTCTTCACAACAAATAATCTGAAAGTGAAATAAAGAAAACAATTCCATTTATAATATGATCAAAAAGAATATATTTAACAAAAGAAGCACAAAACCTATACTCATAAAACTACAGAACACTGTTGAAAGAACTTAAATAGATGTAAATAAATATAAAAACCTTCCATATTCCTGGATTGGAAGATATTATTAAGGCATTAATACTCCCCAAATTGATCTATAGATTCAATGTAATCCTTATCAGAATCCTAGCTGCCTTCTTTGAAGAAACTAAACTACAAACAGAATTGCAAGGATCCCAGAAGTCAATAAAATCTTGAAAAAGAACAAAGTTTGAGGACTCATCCTGTATTTTAAAAATTACTATAGGGGCCGGCTCGATAGCCCAGTGGATAGGGCGCTGGCATACCACATGGGAGGCCCTGGGTTCGGTTCCCGGGAACCTCTCCTAGTGGACAGACCGCCTTGAGAGTGGCAGGCTGCCGTGGGCGGGCCAGAGCCACCGTGGGCAGGGCAAAAAACTGCCACGGACAGGGTAGGTCACCCGTGAGTGAAGCGCAGCCAGCCACCCGCGAACTGAAAGCCGGCCGTGAACAGACGCAGAGACCGCCCACAAGCGGGGAAAGCCGCGCCTGCGCAGTGACCAGTCTCGGCGTGTCACCGCAGCGGGGGGGAAGGGGAGATATGTAATAAAATAAATAAATCTTAAAAAAAAAAAAAATTACTATAAAGCAAATGGTAATCAAGACACTGTGGTACTAGCCCAAGCACAGACACATAGGTGAACGGGATAGAAGAATGATAATCCAAAAACGAACTCATGTGTCTATGGTCAAGTGATTTTTGACAGGGGTGCCAAGACCATTTAATGTGGAAAAAAGTCTTTTCAACAACCAGATAGCCACATGCACAAAAATGAGGTTGGACCTTTACTTTACACCGTATACAAAAATTAATTCAAACTGGATCAAAGACATAAATGTAAGATCAAAAACTGTAAAACTGTAAGAAAAAAACATAAAAAATCTTTATAACATCAGATTTGGCAATAGATTCTTAGCCACAACACCAAATGCATGAGCAACAAAGGAAAAAAATAGGGGGAAAAATGACATATTATGTGTCCTAAAGGTCAATATCAAGAAAGTGAAAGGACAACCAAAAAAATGGGAGAAAATCTTTGCAAATCATGTATTTGGTAAGGGACTTGTATGTAGAATATATAAAGAACCCTTAAAACACAATATAAAAAGACCTCAATTAAAAAAAAAAAAAAAAGGGCAAAGGATCTGATGCTCAGATCCTTAGTCACCAGAAAAATTCAAATCAAAACCACAATGGGATGTCACTTCACACACACTCAAATGGCAGTAATAAAAAACACAAACAATAACAAGTGTGAGCAATGCTGTGGAGAAACTGGAACTTTCATATACTGCTGGTGGGAGCATAAAATGGTGTAATGACTTTGGATAACAGTCTTGCAGTACCTCAAATGGTTAAACATAGACTTACCATATGACCCAGCAATTCCACTCCTAGGTATCAAATATTTATAACAGCATTATTCATGATAGCCAAAAGTGGTAACAACTTAAATATCCATGAAAGGATGAATGAACAAAACAAAATGTAATGTAGCCATACAATGGAATATTATTTGACCATTTTAAAAAGGAATGAAGTACTGAGGCACATGCTACAACAAGGATGGAAAACATGCTAAGTGAAACAAGCCACTCACGAAAGACCACATATTTTATAATTCCATTAATATAATATAGGCAAATATAGAGAGACAAAAAAGTAGATTAATGGTTGTTTAGGGGTAGGGGTGGGTGTGGAATGAAGGGATGAGGACATGGGGTTTCTTTTTGAGGTGATGAAAATGTCCTAAAAATTAACTTGATGTCTGAACAACTGTGAATATACTAAAAACCCATGAACTGTATTCTTTAAAAGGGTGCGTTGTACGTTATATGAATTGTTTCTCAATAAAGTTGTTAAAAATTTCAGAATGAAAAAGGAAAAGCAGAAGATCATTCAAATCCCATTTCTAAAATAGTCCAACTTAGTCCTACTCATAATAAATAGATATATTTTAAAGTCTATCTCAACTTCTGGGCAACAAAGCTAGAGAAGTTTTAGTGATCAAAATACCCAGCCAATGACTTGGTTTTAAATATCATTTCATAACTTCCTTAGAGATAGTGTTGAAACAGAGCATTTACCTTCCCTCTCCTTCCCTACAATTAGGACAGGAGCAGGCAACTCTTCGAAGCCTTTTGCCAGGTTGCACCTCTTGGTCAGAAGTTTGTTGGCCTTGCTGCAAATGCACTTGTGTGAGTTGGTCAGGACTAACAGCACCTATCGTTGCATTAGCAATTCCTCCAACTGCTACAGTTACAGGAGCTATAGTAGCTTGTTGGACTTTTACTCCATCCTGTCCTTGCTGCTGGCCTGAAAAGGAAAAAAAAAACAATCTTAAAATGTTTTCTATTCCTCAAGAAAGGATTAAAACAATGTCATGTGGAGATTTTAAAGCTAACACATTTGTTTAAAAGATAATCTGTGTAAAATACAAAAAGCAAAGGGGTTGATGATTATCCTATGCCAAATCCTCCTAAAAGATAATATTCTTACTTTAGTAGCTCAGGTTGCTTTTATGTCTAGTTTTCGTGATTATACATAAATCATTTAACCCTCTTTGTGGCTTAATTTCTCCATCTGTAAAGTGAAGATAATAATACTTGCCACCTACCTACCTCACCGAAGTGCTGTGAGGATTCATGAGACATTATTTGAAAAGGACTTTGAGATCCTCAGATGAAAGATGCTATATAAATACAAAGTATTATTATTACTATTTCCAGAGTAAGCAACATATCTCATTCATTCCATGAAAATACAAGAGTGAAAAGTAACTAAACAAAGGATTAAGTTTTATGTCCATTTTTCATTCTCAATTAAACAAACATCTCTTTATTGTTGAGGCACTATGTATGTAATAATCCAACATCTGATTATATTACTATAGTCATAAAAGTCATATAGAATATTACTTTACTCATTCACATTATATAGCTTCATTTCTCAGGTTAGTACATATAACAGTTTGGCTTCTTCATTTAAGGAAAAATGTGATAAATAATGTTATCACATAACAAAATATATCTATTTATATGGCTTAACTTTATACTAAAGTACACGTGGAGAGGCCTTATAATTACCCTTTCTTTCAACATAGTTCTACTTTTTCCCCATTAGTTATGGGAATAGCAAGTACATGAATGGATCAGAAAAAGGAAAAAAAAAAACAGAATTATGAAGGAACTCTCTCACAACAGAATTTGATTTAAGGATTAAATTAATTTTTAAAAATCCTCTACCACAGTGTCTGGCACAGACTTGTTCACTGAAAATACAATGCTAGCTATTGTTACTATCAGTTTCCACTGAGCTTGATGGAAACACAAGAATAAAATATGTTCGTAGAAATAAACATGTGAGTCCTGGATATGAAATAAAAAGACTTACTGCAAAGCTGCATGTTTAGTACTTTAAACATATCGAGCAACCAAGAAAAGACAAGAAAAATTACCAAGTGTGAAGAAAGCACACATTTTCTAAACAAAACTAAACCTCTAACTCAAAGTCAGAGTAAATCTCTCCCTCCTCCTCACACTCACAGCACTCTGAATCCTCTGATAGCATACTCATAACTGTAATACAAATACAAATATGAACTGTTTTGTCATTGCTTTGGTAGGGATACCTATTTAATCTCCTCTACTGAAGTCTAAATTTTTGCTCACTTTTCAAGCAGCATAACATGACAGGAAAAGCAATGAAAACGAAGTCAGAAGTTGTGAATTCACATCCCATGCTACGAGTGGGCACTTGGAGATCCTCAGTTTCCTCACTTTTAAAATATTGCTGACCTCCATAAAATTCTTGTCCCTTATCTACCTCCAACCATTGTTTTTGAAGATCAAATGGATATCCTAAGAGGAAAGGCTTTTTAAATTGTAAAGCAACACACAAGTTTAAATTATTATTTTTATTTCTCAATGTACCTTTCAGGTACAAAGCCTTCACATACTACAGTTCTTTGGTAAATATATGTTTTATATTCAATAAAAACCAGATGACCTTGGCTAAGCAAACTACTCAGACTACTCTGTATACCCAGGAGCACAGTAATACACATACAGCCTATTTACCATGATGTATACATTTCTGGAAATGGGACCTCTATATAAACTAGTGACGTTTTTATCACATGGTCCCTAGTGGAGATGTAGGTATTTTAAGCTGGCAAGTATTCTTCAAATCCCCTGAAGTTATTAGATATTTCTGGCCTTAATTTTTCCAACTACTATTCATCCAACAGTTGGTCATCCTTTTCAGGTTGCAATGATATTTAAGATGCCCTCCATTATGTCAATGAACCGCCACAGATCCCTGATTGCCAGCTGACATTTCCCTGTTTCTTTGACCATTTCCTTGATAGACTCTCAAGCCTCCAGATAATGAGAATTTGTTCAATGCCGATACAACTTGACAAATTATTTCAATGAATAATACTCAGCAAAACATATTTTAATTCATGTATTTAAGGCTGACAACTCTTTTGACTTCTTCATGTCTGACAGTGCTAATTCAAAATTGGCTCAGTACTACTTTTCTTTCATTTCCACTAATATCAATCACGTACAAGCCACGGAACTCCTTACCAAGGCCTCCAAGGCCCTGCTTGAGTTTAACCTACTGACATCTCAGACCTCATCTTGTATTAGTCTCTCTCTTGCTCACTCTGCTTCTGACATACTGGTCACTCTTCTGGCTCTCAAACAATCATTACCTTCTTAAGGCCATTACACATAAGACTGCCATCTTCAGTCTGGGTAGCATGCTTTGCACCCAGATCTTTGCATAGCTGGTGGCTTAGTAATATTCTGGTCTCAGCTCAAACGTCTCCTCTTTAGAAAAGCCAACCTGACCACATGATCTTAAACAGTTCCTTAGTCTATCTCTGTATCATCACTTTGTATTATTGTATTATTTGTCTAAAATTATCTTGTTAATTTACTATTTATTTTCTGTCTTTTCCTCACTTCTGAATATAAGTTCCATGAAATCAGAAATCTTGCCTGTTATGTTCACTGGTGTATGCCCACCATCTGGAATGGTGCCCAAAACATATAGTAGCTACTCAATAATATAGGCTCAAAAAGTGAAAGTTTAGAAAAGCTTCACCTTCAAATCTTGCTTCTACTAATGTCCTTGTTTCTGTAAATAGTACTACCACTCTCTATATTACCCACATTCAAAACCTTAAAAAAGTCACCTTTTGGGTGACTTCTCCTTTACCCATTACATTCGGTTATTGCCAAGTTGTACAGGTGCTACTGCATAATGAGCTCTTGCATCCATCTTATTTTTCTATTGCCAACACCATCACCCTTTGTGCTTCTATCATGGTCCCTTACCTCCTATCTCATTCTTCAAACTGCTGCCAGAATAATAAAAAAAAATGCTATTCTGATGATATCATTTCCATGTTTAGCATTCTTCAAATCCCCTGAAGTTATGAGATCTTTCTGACCATAATTCATTTGTTCTCTCCACTGGCCAAAGGTCGGCACTCAAAGCGCTCTACCACAAAGATTTGGCTCTTGGCTTACAGACTTCTTCTTAATGACCAAATCCAATGGACATTTTCTCAATCAGCATGACAGTAATGTTCTGTTGCATTTGACACTATTGACCACTCTGTCCTCCTAGAAACCTGACTCTCTGAGCTAACTCCTTACAGCCTCAGAAAACCCTTCCTCTCTGTTAGCTCCTTCTTAAACA
>PVKH010046747.1:0-10361 GCA_004027955.1 Chaetophractus vellerosus | reverse complement strand
CGGGAACAGAGGAACCTGGAAGCCTGAACCCTGGAGACGTCGGCAGCCATCTTCCTCCAACACGTGGACTCTGGTATGGGAAGAAATTTATGCTTTGTGGCCTGGTAACTGTAAGCTTCTACTCCAAATAAATACCCTTTATAAAGACCGACCAATCTTTGGTATATTTCAAAAGGCACGCCTGTGGCTGACCAAAACACTAATACACTGATGATGGGATAAAAATTGCCACTGCTCCTTTATCTGAAGTCTTCAAATATGTCTTCTCTTTGGCCCATAATTCCTTTTCTAGGAATTTTTCCTTATGAGTTCCCTTTTCAATAAAATATCTAGATTCTAGTAGCTGTAGTAAGGTAAATACATGGCTGCAAATTTTGCCCACATTTTGAAGTTTGAATTTTGTGGGTAAAAAATTATGAGCATGCTTTGTTATAATAAAATTTGTTTTCTGAATTATATGCAGTAGGATCATAATTTATAGTCGTGGCGATCCTAAACCCTTATTTTCATTCTTTATGAGAATTTATCCCTGTAATGCTGGCTAGGATCACAACAAGGAATGCCACAAGTCCTAACACTAGGAGGGATAAGAAGAGCTCAGTCCTCTACACTGGCTGGTTATGATAATCACCAGTATTGGACAAAGGAATTTCTGAAAGTTTTTAGCAGCTTCATTTGGAAAAGTCCCAAATGGAAAACATCATAAATTTCCATGAACTGTAAAATGGACAAGTACATTGTGGCATATCCACACAATGGAATACAGTACAAAAATGAAAATAAACTACAGCGGCTACAACAACATGTATGATTCTTCTAAAAATTACTTTGGTCAAAAGAAGCCAGACACACACAAAAATACATACTCTATGATATATACAAAGTTACAAAAATAGGCAACATTATACTGTGTTGTTGAAGTCAAGACAGCAGTTACCTTTGGGCAGGAGAGAGGAGTAATAATTGGAGGGGCATGAGGAAGGTGTCTGAGGGTCTGATAATTTCCCTTTCTGGTACTTTGGTTCCAAACATGACTATAAACTCTTTGTGAAAATTTATTGAGCTGTTCATTTAGGATGCATTACACTTACACTTATTCTGTATTTCAGTAAAAATGTTTAACAAAATATCTTCGGACCAAAGTATCTTTCTTCATAACCTATAGTCCAAGAGTGTACCTACTGTTCACTCCAAATCTTAAGCAAATCTTTATAAAGTCTCTCTGGTGAGAAAATTTTTGGCTTAGCCCCTAAGTATTTCTGTAATCTGTTACCTTGCAGAAATTCAAGAGAAGAACTTTATGTTTGTCTTATAATATCTCAACTTATTTCCGTGTACTACTGGTATCCGAAACATATGGTCGTTATCTTTTTAAACCTAGGATACAAAATTGCTACAGTTAGAAACCCACCGGAGAAACTCAGCCTCAACATACAGATCATTTCAAAGCCAAATTGGGATGTTAAACATCTGAACTGCAGTCTGTACATATATCCAGTGGTTTGCATATCTCTGACAGTACATGAAAACTTTCCAAGTGCACCCAGGTACATATAGTTAAAATCCAGAGCTTCAATGGAAATACACACGCCTCTTTAAAACTGACCTGGCTGAGAAAGAAACTGCACAAGGAAATCAATACAGGCATTCATTTCTCACCTCACCTTTTACCTTACCCTCATCACACTTTGCTAAAGAGGATCAGAGTTCTCAATCATCTCTACTCTCAGTATTGTACAATACCTTACAATATAAATATTTACAGGACAGCAAAAATAGGAGAAGTTCAAATATTGTTATCAGAGAAGCCTACTATAATTAAGACACTGAGAAACCATAGATTTTACATATTTTTGTTTATAATAAAACATGACATTAGAATGGAATGTAATACAAAAAAGACAATGAACTACAGTCACATACAGCAATGTAGATACTCACACAAATTATAATTTGAGCATTGTTCTGAACTAAGGCATGCTTTGGAGTGGAGTGGCAAAAAGAATGAGACCTATTGTTGAATAACTTCACTCTGCTATTTCTTAAGTGTCATTACAGAATCCATTGCTTCAAGGGAGTGTCAAATAAAGAACAAAACAAAGAAAGCATCAGCAAGAAACATTGAGGTTGGTGGATCTTTATTTCTTCCAAGTGACATGTTCATCTAAGCCTTTATTTATCAGACTATCTAAAAATTAGAAAGTTTAAAATTTGAAAAATCATTCTGGAAATAACAATTTGCCATGAAGTGTACTCTCTCTACAATCTCACCACTCTCAGTAATGAGAAAAAGTTGGGGAAAAGATATTCTCATTGGCTATGTCTGTGTCTCAGAAACATTTTTTTGGCATTATTTCATGACAGACTAACATTATGTCTTCAAGTAAAAGAATAATATAGAGGAGGCAAGGTAGTGTATATTTTCTCCCACACTTATTCAGGCTCATAGGAAAAACATTTTTATGAATTATAAAATGATCATTGGATTCTGAAAACCCATATTCTTTTTATTTTTTTAACTTAAGTAGCATTCTGAAAACTTACTCATTCCTACCATGTACTTATTAGGTTGAAAATATCCTCATAGGAATATTTTGTAAGTTCTACTCTAAAAATGGACTTACCACTATGATTAATATATTTTTGTAAGTTTTACACTTATTAGTGGCCCCCAAACCTTTCTTCTTGCTATTACTTTCTACTGAGCCCAATAAGTATAAGTAACATTAATCCATTAATACATCAACTAATTGAAAATATTCTCATTAATTGCCAATATAATTTTTTGTGTGTTTAGTAATTACATATCAAAATTTGTTATATATGTTTTGATAATTTATACACAAACAATAGTAACAATGATAGTATACCCAAAAGAAATTTCTTAAAACTGTGATTCCAATGGTACAAGAAATATAATAGCTACAATGTAGACAGATAATAGATACATAAATTGATGATAGATAAATAGATCGAGAAGATAGATACATGCTGCAGAAAAGGTGATTGCTGAGATACTTTCAATATGAAAATGTAAAACTCTGTAAGTATAGGAGGATGGAATTCTGGGTTTGGGCAGAAAGTAAAATTTTTGACTGAATAATATGAGTTGTTTATATATTTTAAAATAGATTTTGGTAGATACTAAATTACTAGTGTAATTAGATTCTACTGTATATATATTTAAAATGAAATAACAACTTTATTTTAAATATTATAAATTACAAATATCAGAAATTGCCTTTTCCCAGTATTTAAACATATGATGAAACAAATAAGATACCAATTTAGAATGTACAAGGGACTTTTGAGAATTCTTTTAGGGTGTAGATAAGCAAAATTTATGAAACATCAATACTGTCTATGGTCTATCAAATTCAGGAGGAATTCAGATTTCTCAGGCTTGTTAACATTTGTTAACTTTAGAATTTCCTTTACAAATTTTTGTTTTTATTATATATGCAGCTTATGTCTTGTAAGATATCATAGAAATAGAATTTCTACATAATCTGAAAAAAATTTATAGGATACATATTCCCTTGATGCGAAGATTCTTCTGATATAAACCTCTTCTTATGGAATGCTAGAGACAGTTTCTTCATTCAAATAAATTCTAACTTCTCTTTGATCAGATTATAAGAACTATGTAATTCACCTTATTTTTCTTATGACTTGCCTGTTAGAGGTAAATTTAGGGCTTAACTATTTATTCAATATAATAATTTTCCTTTTCATTCACTTCATGACTTTGGATTTTCCAAATTTTATCTTAATGGTCTTTTTGTGTCTCTTATTTTAATCTAATTTAAATCCTTTTTAGAAGTTTATGGCAGCATCACATATCCATAAGAGCCCACATTTTGATCTCAGATTGGCTCTGTCCAAATCCCAGCTTCCCTGCTTAGTGGTAATGTGATCTCGGGCATTTACTTAAGTTCCCGTGCTTCAGTTTACTCTTTGTTAAAACAGGAATGATAATAGTTCCTACCTCATAGAGCTGCTATGGGAATTAAATGAATCCCTTACAAAAGTGCATGACACGTGGTAAGTGCTATTTAACTGTTGGTCAAATATTCTATAAACAATAAATCAAAGGGGCATTTAAATCCTCATTCTGAAGTTCTGAAGATCACTCATCATAGTTCATATTTCATCATGAACTGAGTACCTACTATTTAAGCACTCTTTTATTCTAAAAGTCCCATAATATGCAAAAGGCATAAATTCTGCAATACAGAGGTCTGTAATGAAGATTAGGCATATCAATATAGCAGCATACAAATTTTGAATTAAGTAGTCAGTACCAAATAAGAGAAATTTCCATCTCTAACCAATTACCAAAATTTATGATGCAAATGTTATGTGTTGTTCTCCCATCAGTAATTCTAGTTGAAAGTGATGTCATCCTTTGGTATTCTCCCCCTTATTGTGCTACTTGCTAAGTAGATTATAGCTCTCCATGCATAAACTCAGTCCTAGGCTTAACAAAAATAGCACTCAAAATTTTCAGCAGAGAAACTCCAAAAACTGAGGACAATATTATGTGATGTATTCCAACATTCTAAAGAGTGATACAAGCACCATCCACACAACACCAGCCAAAATGGAACAAAACCAGTCAGGTTATCATGCTATATATAGGGGCGACTCGAAATTTGAAAAGAAGGCATTTGAAAGAAATACTTAGAAATAGAATGCTTTAGCTTTTCTCCTCCTCTTCTAGCGAAGAGGGGCAGGGAATAGGATACACATTCTACCCTATTTAATCCCAGTGACAGATGGTCCAAGAGAACTAACTTATCAGAATCAGCTTATAAGAAGGGAAAAGGCATCTCCTTCCCCAGCAGTAGGCTTTTAGGTGCCCATTTGCACCTGCCCTCCAGATGGGGTAAGGTGAGCGAGTTCATGGGAGAACTGACCTTAGGAGCAAACAAGAGCATAGAGAATGGTGCCTGCTAGTCACACTGAAATGTCTAAAAGCAAGATGATGTCTTCATGCTTGGAAGGGTAAGAAAGGAGGAGTCAGAAATTAGGCAAACTGCTTCTGTGGTTTGGTGGGACAAGGATATGTGGGCTTCCAGTGGCCTGGGTACACACATGCAGAAGGTAATAGACAGAAGGCACTTTAGTGGGGCTCTGTCAAAGGGCGCAATGTATGTGCCAGAAGGAAGCAGTCTGACAGGACTTGGAGGGAGTCTCCCCAAATCTGACAATTCTATTCCAGGTTTCAAATAGCTGCCATAACTGTGGTCATTAGAGATACAAAATGTCCACTGACAGATAACCACAGAGTCTCTAAACTTTTCTTCCCATATCCTGTTCCCACTTTAGAAAAGATGGGAAGAATAGGAAAAGGGAAGAAAAGAAAGAATGGACTACTCTCTTTCTACCATATGGTATTTTTAAAATTAAACACAGAAAGACCTAAGCTAATGAGAGGAGAAACATTTTTAATTGGATGAAAGATAAAAAGTTTAAGTTAAACCACAGTGAACACCTTAATAACTGGAATTTTATAGTCAAGGAGATAGGAAAATTGTGGTATCTGTTTGGGATGCTATTGAAGGACTGGCAGGAGATAGTCAGTAGAACTTTCTTAGAAGCAGGGGAAGGAGAAAAATAGGGGTGTTTTCTGTTTGAATTTGCTTTGAGTTCAGCCTAACTAACTTACGATGTAGAAAAAGTTATGTAACTCAAATACCCAAGGCCAAGGATAACCCATACTCTCTGGGAAGTTCTTTACAGTTTATGATATGAAAAGTGAGATAAAAGATGGCTTCAATTTATACCCTATATAATAGTAAAACCTCTAATCTGAGGCATTTGTTCATTAAGATTTGTCTAGCAATAAAACAAGCTAGCCACACAATATTCCATTAACAATTAAACATTCTGTAATAATTCCTCTACTCTCCACCCACCCTCCACCCAGTTTTGCAAAGTGAAAAAATATTACATTAGTATGCATGTACATTTCCGTTGATTTAAAATCTTTTGCCATTGGTTGTGTCAGTCATGAAAAACAATCTCTTCTTGATAAAAATAATGTAATCATTTTATTCAACCTCTCACATTAAAGTGAGTTTCGTTTTTAGATCTTTGCCCATTCTATCTATTACCTGAAGTTGTGGTCTTCATTAAGATGAGGATTTGTTGCTTTTTAGATTATTCTCTTTTTCCTAATGATATTTCTACTTCAACAACACAACTGCCTAGGCATACATTTGTCCTCATCAGTATTCAATATTTCTCTATTTCTAAGACCCCAACCTCTAAAATCATCTTCTCACCCCCTATTCAGTCCCTGTTACTGACACTAAATTTGTGCTTGTTTCTTAGTACAGACTCTGGATTTTTCCTTTTTTTCTTGCCCCCAAGTTCATCTCATCTTTTATTATTTCCCTTGCTTTTAGCAAATTTTGGCATCAGTGCATTTTGAAGACTTTTTACCATCTCCAAATTTCTCTCTTGACAATTCCTATGTCTCAACAACTCCTGCAGTCTGCATTCTGTGTTCCATATCTGGGGCCACTGAGCATTAATGGAAAATTACATAATTATGGTAATGAGAATCACTATAAATCCATGCTCACCGATCTCAGCTTGATAGCCTTTGCCGAACACTATATATATTGTTATGCTGCTATTTATTTATCTGATATTTGTGTTAAAGAAAATTTATGAAGATTTATGAGGATGGCTGTTCCAGACTTTTTCCACTAACCTTCAGTCCTATATACAGTTACTGTTTTATTGTAAGTACATGACATCATAAGCAACTTCCCCAAGAAATTCTGAAACCAATGTGAAATATCCCCGCAACTTTATAGGATTTGTCCTCTTTTCCAATTTTTAACCCCTGACTACATTTCCTCCCTCCACATGTTATATTCACTGCTTTTCTTCTTTTTTAAATCTGGAACCTTACTCTAATTTATTCTCTTGTGCTATTTAAGTTTCTTCTTTTCTGTAAGGATTTTGACTCTCTTAAAATGAATATTAGCACTCATCTCCCCAAGCTACTCTCTTCTTTCTCCTTCGTTTAACCATTTTGAATTTCTTCACAGATTGTTTTACCTTCACAGTTTCTAAATATCCTTTGAGCTTACCACACCCCCTAGAAATGTGGTTCCCAAACACACCAATTTAATTTTTTAATTAATTTTTTTATTTTTAAAGAAGCTTTAGAATACATAAATGTTACAATATAAGGGATTCCCATATGGCCACTCCCTCCCCCTCCCACACTTTCCCACATTAACAACAACCCTCATTAGTGTGGTATATTTGTTATAATAGATGAATGCATAGTGAAGCATTGCTACTAACTATGGATTACAGTTTACATAATAGTTTACACTCTGTCCTGCACAGTTTTGTAGGTTAGGACACAATATAAAATTGCCTATATCTGTCACTGCAATATCATGCAGTACAGCTCCAATATGCCGAAAATGCCCCCATATTACACCTATTCTTCCTTCTCCCATTCCTCAAAATGTGTGGTGGCTACTGCCTTTATATCAATGATAAGAGTTCTTCCATTGCTAGAATAATAAGTTCATTAATAAAGTAATAATAAGTCTAATTTAGTTCATTGTTCATTCCCCAATCCTGAGGATTTGGATATGGTGATACCCACTCTGCTTCTAATTGAGAGGGAACTTAGATCTCATGAGACAGATGGATGGAACTATCTTGCTTGCAGTTGCAGACACTCTGTGTTCCTTCGGATGAGCATTGTCCCTCATCATCTTGTTAGTTGTCCTGGGTGAGTCCAATGAACTGGAGAGTAGGTGTTGCAACTCTGCTGAAATTCAGGGCTCAATTGGCACATGGATGGATCAAAGTTTTAAGTCTCTGGAACGTATAGTTATCACATATAGTGCTAATTATAGGTTCAAGTAAAAGGGGCAGAAAAGCCAGGTGTAGAGAACTTATAAATCAGTCTAATTCTGTTACATTGGGGGGCATAAATTCCAAAGTAAGGCCGATGGACAGGGTGCCAAATTCCTGAGATGCCTGCCCTGCTTATAGTTTCTGGATATATCTAGAGTCCTCAGGAGCCCCTATATTTGAGGTGCTGTTTCCTGTGGCAGTCAATGAGTTCCTGCTGAAACTTGCATAAGTGTAACCTCTGGAATGACCTCCCAACTCACTTTGAAGTCTCTTACCCATAAAAACTCATTTGTATTTACCATTTCCCCCTTTTGGTCAAGGTCTTTTTCCAGATGCATTGCTAGTTGGCACTTGGTAATAACCCCTCCGTGCCAAGGAGGGTCATCCCCAGGAGTCATGTCCCATGCCGGGGGAAGGTAGTGTGTTTATATGCTTAGTTTGGCTTAGAAAGAGGCCACATTTGAGCAACAAGGAGACTTTCAGGATGTAACTCTTAGGCAATGTATAATACTAGGCTAAGTTTCAATTTCACAAAATAAGGTTCATAAGTACAATCATCAATATCAAGGGTCTGGTGTAATTATATGTCTTCCTTCACTAGGCACTGTCCTTGCACTCGAGGGATTCTTGCTGTCCTATTAGAGAATGTAGCAAAACTCCCCAGGAATGGAATTCAATATTTTTTAAGTTATTGTGTGGCTCTCCACCCACCAAGACAATGCCCCATGAACACTTGAACCTATTCATATGCCTTAGAGGCATGCCCCAGGTGAGCCCCTTCCTATGTATCCCCCCATCACAGACATCCTGTGCCAGTGATCCTCCCCTGTCAGTTGTGACCCTTCTTTGACCCAAAACCTCTCCAAAAGTGAATCCAACAAAATAGACAAATAAAATTAATAATAAAATGAAATAATTTAAAATATAACCAATAAAATTAATATATATATTTTAATTTGAAATAATAAAATTTTTTTTAAATTTTAGGCATTGTCTTTCTTTACTGTAAGATCTGTTGTCCTGTATGTACAGTGACATTTCCTTACATATATTCCCCCAGTGTCTTATTTTTTTTCATTTAAAGAAGCTTTAGGATACAGAAAAGTCACATAGAGAATATAAGTGATTCCCCTATACCAACACCCTCCCCCTTTTCCCCTCTAGCTTATTAATAACATTTTACATGTGGATGGTATATTTGTTCCAATTGATGTACAAATATTGAAGCATTGCTACTAACCATGGTCAATGGTTCACATTATGGTTTACATTTTGGATTATACACTTTTATAAGTTTTGACAAAACTTGATGTAGCATGTATCCATTATTGCAAGATCATGCCGAACAATTCTAATTCCCTAAAAATGCCCTATGTTCCATCTATTTTATTCTTCCCTCTCCCTCCTCTCAGAACCTACAGTAACCAATAAGTTTCCATTTCTGAAGAATAAGAAATTATATTTACTTGCAATAATATTGAGGGTTTGACATATTGGTGTGTTTTCTCTTATTGGGCACTGCCTATGCTCTCGAGGGATTCTTATCCCTCTAATTGAACATAGCAGGACTCCCCAGGTTAGGAGTTTGATATTTTCTTGTTTATTGTGTGGGTCATCACCCACTGATAAAACACACTATGACAAGATGAACACTTACATATTTCACAGAAGCCTGGCCCAGATGCACCCTGTCCCACATACACCCCCATCTAACACATATTTGCCAAAAGAACATTCCCAACATTGTAGTTTTAACCACAGACCTGCAAATCCCCAGAGTTCACCTGCTCCTTCCCTGGACCCTCTCCCCAGTTCCATGGATAGTCCAACTCAACCCCTCTGCCCTATTCCCCCTCACAGACCAGCACCGCTGAACCCAATCACATCACTGCACCACTGTCACACTCATCCTCTGCACAACTACACCCTTCCACCTTATTGCCCTTGTGGGCACTGGCTAACCATGCTCTACTCTCTTTCTGTCTCCTATAAACCTGTGATTTATTAATTCTCATGATTCTTTGGGTAGGCTGGGTGGTTCCTCTGTGGGTTTCACCTGAGCTCACAGATAAAGGAAGGCTGAGCAGGAACAACCAAGTCATTGGTGCTGGCTGTGCTCTGGGAACTTTAGTGCTCCTCTGCATGGCCTCAAATACTCTCGTAAGATAGACTGGCTTCTTTACAGCATGACATTATCAGGATTCCAAGAGGGCAAGGTGGACACTGCAAGGTCTATTTAGGCATAGGCTACAGGATTCTCAAAAAGTCACTCCTGCCACATTCAACTGGCCAAGGCATTTCACAAGGCCAGCCCTGATTCCAGCATGAACAAATAACTCCACTTCTTGATGAAAGGAGGGGTAAGGTCATATTGCAAAGGTGTATGTACTCAGGGAGGTATGATTCCTTGAGGCCGTTCCTATAATAGCTCAACATGATCCTTCAAGGGAGGCAAACCTGAG
>PVKH010046746.1:0-10363 GCA_004027955.1 Chaetophractus vellerosus | reverse complement strand
AAATTTCTTTGTAGAAACATGCTGATTTTTATGCCTCCTTTCTGCAGTGTAGAAGAGTACCCATCTTATTGACCTTAGTGCTGAGTCATTAAAGAGAAACTCTTGGGCAGTTTTCTGTAAGAATAAATATATAATTTTATCTTCTATTTTTATTATAAATGTGGATAAGATTTCCATTTGCTTATTCACTTATTTATACTTTGCCTTTTGTCTCATATCTATTTGCCTTTTTTTCTGTTTCTCTACAGTTTTAGTGTATTTCTAATTAACTTTCAAGAGCTTTTTATATCTTCCTTTTGAGTTACTGATTTCATAGGATTTACTTAAGTATACCTCTTTTCATTCATTCATTCACTCATTCATTCTTACTTTCAACTAATATCTATAGATATTAGTGTGCTCTCATAGTTTAGGTATTCAGTTTACAGTAATACACTCAGCTTATTCTGCTTTGTCTTAATATTAAAATTATTAGTCTATAGAGTGTGTGAACTTCTTAAGAGCCGCGTTTGTTTCGTATCGTTTTAAAATCCTGGTATCACCTGTTACTGAGCTTTACGTGTTGATACACTCTCAATAAATATGACTGATGTAAATTGTCATGCACCAACGAGTAAACCGCTTTTAGTATGGTTTAGCTTTGCATAGCAGTTCAAGTTTCCATTTCCTCCTCTTGCTTATTTTCAGCCACCCGTCTTCTAGTAAGATCCCAAAGACCGCAGCCCCTATAGGAAGACGGACTCTCCAGCCGTCCCCCTTGCTAAAGCCTTTCTACCCTGCCTGCTGCTCTGCAGGGTATGTTCCTGGACAGTGCTGTCATCCTGCTTGCCACGAGCCTGCGCCAGGCCCTGTGTCCCCAGCCCGACGGGAGCTGTACCGGAGCAGGAAGCCAGTCTGAAAACTCCCACTGGAGAGTGCACAGAATCAGCTCTGGGGTTTGCATGTTTGAAAGTGTGAAAAATGCACAGATGTATCTGAGGATTAAGGATGGCCAGTGCAACGGAACAGTAAGCATCTGCTCGTATTTTTCTCAACAAATATTTAAGGAGTCTGCCAGTAATAGACACGAGAATGGCACTTTTCCCAGTGTTTTGGGTTTTTTTTTTAGCTTTAATCCACGAACATTTTGCTAGTTGGATGTTACATGGGATGGTCTTTCTCGACTGACCTTTTCAATAAGTGGGGTGGGCAGGCATCCTGCGAGGAAGCCGATTCTAACGCAGAAAGTCTGGGGTGGGACCGAGCGCCTGCATGTCTAACGAGCTCCTGCCATGGTTGGTGATGCTATTTCATGAACCATGCTTTGAGAAGCAGGGCTCCAGAAGGCCCCAGCTTAACCATATTTCCTTACTGCCTCTTTTAGTGCCTGGATTTCCACCGTGCAAACCCTGTACTTTGAGTAAGGAAGTAATTTTAGATTTTAAATTCTAAATTCAAAAAGTTCTTCTTTAACATCTTGAGCCTTAGGAGAGAAGGTGGAAGGCAACTAACACAAAATCTTTTATGAATTCTTAATTCTCTTGTGGGGGAAGGTGCATATAGGGCTGCAGGTTAAATTTCCTATTAAATCTCATTCCATCTTTCTTTTTTTTAAAGTTATAGTGGTAACATATATATAACATAAAATTTGCTATTTTACCCATTTTTAAGTGTACAATTCAGTGGCATTAATTACTTTTACAGTGTTGTGTTACTATCACCATCATCCATCATCAAAATGTTTCCATCACCCCAAATAGAATGCTCTGTACCAATTGAGCATTCACTCCCCATTCCTCCCCACCCCGCCCCTTGGTAACCTTTAATCTACTTTCTGTATCTATGAGCCTGCTCATTCTAGATGCTTCATATAAGTGGAATCATATGATATTTGTCTTTTGTGCCTGGCTTATTTCACTTAGCATGCTTTCAAGGTCCATCCATGTTGTAGCATGTATCAGAAGTTCATTCCTTTTTTATGGCTGAATAATACTCCATTGTATGACTATGCCACATTTTGTTTATCCACTCATCTGTCAGTGAATGCTTGGGTTATTTTCACACTTTGGCTATTGTAAATATGCTGTTATGAACATTGTACAAGTGTCTGTTTGAGTGCCTGTTTTCAATTCTTTGGATATAAACCTAGCAGTTAAAATGCCAGGTCATATGGTAATTCTATGTTTTAACTTTTTGAGGAACCACCAAAGTGTTTCCCACAACAGCTGCTCCATTTTACATTCCCACCAGTAATGCATGAGGGTTCCAAATTTCTTCACATTCTTGCCAACACTTGTTATTTTGTGTTTTTAAAATAGTAGCCATCCTAATGGGTGTGAAGTGGTATCTCATTGTGGTTTTGATTTCCTTAATGGCTAAGTTGTGCATCTTTTTGTGGTTATTGGCCCTTTGTATATCTTCTCTGGAGAAATGTCTATTCAAGTCTTTTGCTCATTTTTAAAAACTGGGTTGCTTGGGTTTTGGTGTTGATTTCCATCTATTCTTGTTTGAAACAAGCAGTTTAGTTTAAGCTGTATCTTTTGGGTCAATGCTCAGAGGTCTTCTCTCCTCCCTTTTTCCTTACTGTAGGGCATTTGGGTAAATGGGAGAAGTTGCATGAGCTTATACAAGTGGGGAGAGAGGTATTGGACCATTCATGGTCCACTGGGCCCTGTCTTTGCTGCAGGCAGGCGAGTCTGTGTCTGGTGAGTTGTACTGAAGATCCACAGTACAAAAGGAAAAGCTCATGCACACCCACATTTAGTTAACATCCCTGATAGACTCACAGTAGCATTAAGAAATACATAGCATCACCATTTTGTAGACGAGGAAGCCAAATGTAAAAGATAGAGTGTCTTGCTTATGGTCTTTAAACTGGAACGTGGACTAATTGGAATAAAAATAGGTAATATTGCTACTATGGCCAGACCTGCTAAGAGTTCGATTCCATCTCAAGTGCTGTCACTCTATAGGAGTACCCTCAGGAAGTAGCTTTCCCTTCACATCACCAATATCCCCAATGTATACAGTTCTTCCCCTTCTTGGACTTTTAGGACTGTTCAGAACCATGAGATAGTGGAGTGCCTTATGACACATTTGGGTGTGTGTGTTTGGGAGTTGCTGGCAGTGTCTTTGAGGGCACAGATAAATGTCACTTCAAAGTGATGGAATGACCTTGGAAATTTGTAACGTTCCCATTGCATGGCATCCAAAGGGGCAGCTCAGTGCTCAGTGATCTTCTACTTAGCTGCCTCGCTCTCAAGTTGCATGGTGATTTTCATGTTTCTTCCATTCTTCCTTTCGATCTCTTCTACTTCTTTCTCAGTGTGCCATTTATCATGTTCCCTCCAAGTGAATACAATCCTTCTGCAGATTTATAGCAGACACTTTCTGCCGTACACTAAATCCTCATACTTGCTTTTCCTTTCTGTTTCTGCCATGGGTGACTCAGAGTTATGGACTCAGGCTGAGGGAATGGAAGCAGTCTTTGGCATTCAGTTGAAGCATTTGGTGAGCATGGGAAGATGGGCAGAAACTTTCAGACTAATGTGTAGAAGTATGATCCTGGCAAATAGGAACTGCTGGTGTGCTCACTCTTCTGGAGAAGAAACAGTATGAGCCTGGCTCAGTAATTTGCCTGAAGCCCCACAGTCTAAGTCAAAGCTGAGACTCAAGCTTGACCAGCTCACCTCTAAGCCCTATTTTTTACCATTCATGATTACAGGATCGAGAAACCTCCATGAGAAAACCAGGGTCATAATATAGGAGGGGAGGTGATTCCAAACACTCAATTTTCTTCTAGAACCAAGATTATTGATAGCTTGCCAGGCGAGTGATTGGGATCTAAAATAAATGGGTGGGAGCACGCCTTGTGACCTTCTATCCTGTGTTGTGCTTTGCATCAACTCTGGGAACCCCACTTTCTCTCCCCTCCCTGGTATACTTCCCAGCCTTAAAAGCCAGTCTCATGAATTCTTATGCATTCTTGAGGTGAAATGGACTATCATGCATTGTGGAGATCCAAGCCTTCTCCTTAAAGATAATTCATACCTTGAAAAAATGGCATCAGTTCTGTTTGCTTCTTGACAGAGATAGACAAAATTGAGTGCCTGGTAGAATCTGTTGATAAAGACAAAGGAGCACAAATGGCTTAATACAGAAAATGATGTTCAGAACATTAAAGCCATGAATTCAGACCATCTCGGGGCATGAAGCTGGGGGATTTCCCAGGCCTTTTGGAGTTGTGCAGACCATACATTGTTTGCCAGCACTGTGTCCAGAGTTACAGTCACTGCTCCGAGGCCACCCAAGGCAATGCTTGTGGATGGAACAGTGGTTGAATGGAAAGGAGATTGGTAAGGGGGTCATCTAATAAGGGAAAACCAGAAATAGCAAGTTCATATAAGTCAGGGTGATGTTCAAAATACTGTATATAACAACCAGATCAGTTTACCGCAATTCCGCGAGAGGGCAACATTGGCAGAGCGTAAGGAGCTAGGAGCTGTGGAGATCCAAGATGGGATGAGGTATTCCTTGGCCACGTTACCAGGACATCCTTTCTCCTGCTGGGGTCAAGCACACTCTGTCTCCTCAATGACCTCCAGGGCTCTCTCATGCTGGGACAGCCACAGCCCCCCTGCTGGGGCTTGGAGACTCAGGTTGTAGCTGTTAATCAGCTAATCAGTAATTCAGTATTTTAAAATGGGTGTGGTCTACCCAAGTGTCCCAGGTACAATATCACCTCTGCCTAGGGGTCTTCACAGGGTGAGGCGGAGGTCATCTTTGAGGGCTCGTTGATAATTTTTTTTTTATATTGGTAAAAATCTTCATCTCAAGGTAATATTTGAGAGGTCTTCTTAGCCTATGATATCCTTATCCCATAGTCAGTTAATTTTGTCCATTCACCTTCCCAAATCAGGGCTCACACATTAGGCAGAGGCCTCTAGCTTCCTGGCGTTTCTGTTAAAAATGCCAAACCTGTTCTGGGGAAAATTATTGCATTGGAGAGTTATTGCTAGAAAATTTGAAATTTTAAAGAGCCTGTCCATGAAGCCCGAGTTCTCCTGAATACTCTGTAAATCATAGGGACGTGTGCCCAAATTGTGGCCACAGCTGAATTTTCTGATACTGCAACAAGGTCCGTAGGGAAAGCAAAGAGAGACGATACACTAATATTTTTGAGTGTCCACTGTATGGCAAAGGCTGACTAAGCTCTTTCGTATTTGCAGTGGCAATCCTTAACCTCTACAATCGCACAACAGAACAATCAGGTGAGCAAACAGCAGCAGCAAAGCTACCCAAAACTGACCCATGTAAATGACCTAGTGACCCCTTTGTATGGTTATTAAACACTGGCCAGGGTTGGAGCATTTCTGTCCTAAGTGTAATGCTATTAATGACCAGGTGCGGTCCAGATCAGTCATCCTAGCTCTTCATTTGCAGTGGGTTGGGCCCCTGGCTGCCTGCCTTATACACTCTGTCACCAGACATGAGGGTCAGCAAGGGCTTCTCCTCTGGGCCCTGTGAAGCCAGCTGTCATGTGCATACCAGCACCAGGGGATTAACCCAGGGTTGCAGGAAGACTACAAGGCTATTCCTGATGGGGTCTGTCATTTAAACTACATTGATTTTTAAAAAAAAAATTTTATTTTGAAATAATTTCAAACTTACAGGTAGTTGCAAAAATAATATAAAGCCCATACAGAGAACTCCAACATACCCCTACCTCCACCCTCCCCCAAATACCTAGGTCCACCAATTTCAGTATTTTGCCACATTTGCCCTTTCTTCCTCCCTCCCTCCCTCCCTTTCTTATGTCTTTCCTTTCTTTATCTATTATCTATCTATCTATCTATCTATCTATCTATCTATCTATCTATCTATCATCTATCTTCTACCTACCTATCATCTATCTATCTCATCTATTTTATAATCATCGCAACATTGATTTTTAACCTTTACCTTGGTACTTTTGCACAGAAAAGCCTTCACAGGCTTTATATTTTATATTTTACATTTACATTTTACTTCTGCTACTCTAGTTGCAGTGTTTATAACTTGTGTTTTGAATCATTTACTTGGTTGTCTGTCTTTAAAATTATAGGAGTGAGTCTTTTCGGTCAAAATGCATATATTTATTTCTTTTTTTTGCCTTTAAGAAATAATATTGATGCATAATAGTGAAGCATATTATTTTTCATATTCACTGTGTCTGACCAGAAATCATGAAGCTGGAATGATGTTACTCTTGAAAACAGAATATAGCAATCTTCTTAATTACCCTGGTTTTCATGAGTTTAGAGGCATGCTTACAATCTCAAAGGGGATGTAAGGTACATTCAAAGGTAAGGTATGCTCATATTACTATGCCTTAAAAAAACCTAACAGCTCCTGGAAGCTGTTCAACAAATGCTTATGGTAAGAAAGTGAATCGAAATAAGCACTGTTTCCAATGTATCTGCCATTGTACATTTGAAAACATTTCTTATAGGTTTCTTAAACACTTATGTTTAAATCATGCATGAGAGTTAATGATCAACTGGTACAGTTTCTATTTGGGGTGATGTAAAAATTTTGGTAATAGATGTGGTGATGGTAGCACATTATAAATGTAATTAACACCACTGGATTATATAGTTAAAGGGGGGAAATTATAAATTTTCTATATGTTACTAGATAAAGTTTTTTAAACAATAAGGTAAGTTTTAGTCTGCTCAAGCAAATATCGTATAATGGTTTGGTTTAAACAATGGCAATTTATTAACTCATGGTTTTGAGGCTAAGAAAAAATCCAAATCAAGGCATCATCAAGGTGATGCTTTATTCCTGAAGACTGTGGCATTCTGGGGCTGATTGCCAGTGATCCTTGGTCCATGGCTCCTTTGCCAAATGGCAACACATATGGTGGCATGTCCTGGTCTCTCTATTCTCTTCTGAGTTCTGTTGAATTTTAGACTTTTGCTTCTTGTGGCATTCTCTCTGTGTCTGTCTGAATCTCATTCCACTTATAAAGGACTCCAGTAATAGGATTAAGACCCATCCTGATTGAGGTGGGTCACTGAAGTAACCTAATCAAAAAGTCCTCCTTACTATGGGTTCACATTTAAAGGAATGGACTACGTTTCTGGGGTACATAGAGCTCCAAACCACCACAAGACAGTACAACACAAACAGTGAACCCAAATGTTAGCTATGAACTGCAGTTACTAGTATAATTATAATAATACTGTTTCATCAATTGTAACAAAGTTACCACACTAATTCAAATTGTTAACAACAGGGAGCATTGTGTTTATGTGTATTGGTGGGTATATGAGAGCTCTATTTTCTGTAAACCTACTACATCTCTAATACAAATATATTTTTTAAAAAGCCCTCTTTTTATTATGTAAGATAAGGCTGAAATTCCCTGTATTGCACACAAAGATCCATGACCTGAGTTTCCCTTTCTAGACTCACTTTCTGCTTCTCTCAGTTGTTCAGCAACCTCTAGATACTTGTTCATTTCCACACAGTGCTGTATGTTGCCTCTCTGCTTTTGTTCCTGCTGTCTCCTCTCCTTGAAATTCTATAGGTTCCCCTTCCTCTATTCAATTTAGTTGTTCTTTAACGTTTAACTCAGCTTTACCTTCTTCAAGAAGTCCTTCCTGATTCTTCTAAGTTTGGTGCCCTAAAACCCTTGAATCCAAACTTATCCCATTTGCTTACATAGATTATTTTGATCTGTACATATCATTATCTCCTTTACATGCACATGAAGAAATCAAGGTCAGAGTCTTATTATATCCATAACGAGAACAGAAGATAGAAGTTTTTAAATTCATGTTTATGAAACGAGGGGGGCGGGGAACTTAGTTCTTTACCATAAAAAGTTCACATGTATGGGGTAAGATAACCAAAAGTATAATTTTCTATTACAATAAAAATAATAGCTGCTATTAAAAATTTCAATTATTTCTAATAAAATATATTAGCAAAACTCTGAAATCTTATAAGAAAACTGTTTAAAGCAAAGAAAGGTAACCTATTTTCTAGTATTACAATATGAATGCCTTCAAAAGAGGAGAGGTGATTATAATGGCCTGAAGGGAATTTGGATAACTTCTAAGCACTTCATTCTTTTTTTTAAATACATTTGCATAGGATTTTTTAAAAAAGGTTTATTTATTTATTTATCCCTCCCTTGTTGTTTTTGCGCTCGCTGTCTGCTCTTTGTGTGTTCTTCTATGTCTGCTTGTCTTCTCTTTAGGCGGCACCAGGAACTGATCCTGGGACCTTCTGGAGTGGAGAGAGGGACTGAATCTCTTGTGCCACCTCAGCTCCCTGGTCTGCCAGGTCTCCTACTGTCTCTCTTCTGTGTCTCCCTTGGTTACATCATCTTGCTGCGCTAGCACTCTGTGCGGGCTAGCACTCCTGTGTGGGCCAGCACTCTGTATGGGCCAGCCTGCCCTTCATCAGGAGGCCCTCGAACCCTGGACCTCCCACATGGTAGATGGGAGCCCATCACTTGAGCCACATCCACCTCCCAGCACCTCATTCTTGAATGTTTTTATGAAGTTAGAGGGATAAGTGCCACAGGACCATCTTCACTTCTGACACCAAATGCTAGGTTGGGGATTCCCAAAACAACCCTCAGGTTAGATAATTCTTTAGAAGGGCTCACTGAAAGCTGAGTTTATTACAGGGAAAGGATACAGATTAATATCAGTCAAGGGAAGAGGTGCATGGGACAGAGTCCAGGAGGGGTCCAGACACGGAGCTTCCCACTCTCCTCTCCCTGGGAGATCATGGACAATGTCACCTCCTTCCAACAATCATGTGTGGCAATATGCTTGGAGGATTGCCAACTAGTGATGCTTACCCATGCTTTGGGGTCCAGAAAATTTGTTGTGGCTCATGGTCAACTGCCTACATGGTTGACTTTCTGTCTTCAGTCCCTCTGGAGGTCAGGCTGCTACTTCCTGACCCAAAGCCCTCACCACTAATCACCTTGTTAAACTTTTCAGCATGGCCAGACCCAACCTAAACAAAGACACTCCTACCAGTCATGATTCAAGGGCTTAGAGATTCTCCCAGCAGCTGAGGACAAAGGCCAGACCTCTCTTTCGGCAAGGTTAAATTTTTTACTGCACTCTTTAACTATATAGTCTTTGAGTAATATATGTGTGATCTATTTACTGGCTTATATAAATGGACTTCTAGCAAGAATTGTTCTCTTTTTCTTCCCCCATTGTTTTAGAGTATTTTCCAAAAGGAAAATTTCACATTTGAACTTTCTCTGTTCACATACTAAGGTAGGCAACTCTGAATTGAAATACAGCACATGATCCCCTCTACCGACTTGAAGCTCCTCTACCATGCAAATGGTGCACTCTTGCCTCGGCAATCACATGGACTTTGTTTCTGGAACTTGTGGAAGAGGGTGAAGCATATAGTTCAATTTATACAAAGCATTCTAGCTTTATTATGAGGACTTGAAAAATGAAGTAAAATTATATTCTTGGGACATGAGTAGTTTTAAATTCTGTCCTTCAGTTTTTGCAGACATTTATGAAATCATATTGTATTGGTTGTAGGGTACAGGAGATATTGACTGTCATTTTAAAATTAAGAAGAACTTGGAAGATGCATCCATAAGCCTGGAATCTATGAAGAGCCCAGGGTTGTTTGTTGGACTTCAGCCAGATGGACGAGCAAAGCCAATTATTTATACCAAGGATGGCAGTGTTTTCTTCTATCCACAAGTCATCCAGTGTACGTTTTCTCTAACCTACCTTGATTTTAGTTTGTTTTGTCGTGGTTTGTATACAATGTCTGATAATTTGATCACAGAATTTTGCTAATCAAATTTCTAGTGTTTGACTCATTTGTTGTTCTAGGAACAGTGAAAAAATAGATAATAATGACCACATGCCTCAAATGCTAAGATAATGTTAGGTATAGAGTTTTCACTACATCTGCCCCTTATAGCTGTTTAAATCGTGTGTATGTGTGTATTTATGTGTGTGTGTATTTGAAAATTTTTAAGGGCTACCTTCATATACTGATAGAAGATGGGACTATTAGAAATGTCTTTGGCCTTATTGCTCTTAATTTTTAATGTTCACAGTATGAGATGGAACAAAGATCAACACATGAGATTTGGATTAAAAATAAGATTTTGGATAAAAAAGAGTCTGAAGGGATAGAAATGTGAATATTTTGAAAATTTTTTCTCTTTTATCTAAGTTCAGGTTTTCTAACAAATTGAAATACTGAGGACTTTAACAATTTATGCTTAAAATGTATTTGCTTGAACAAAGAGGTTAATGAGGTAACTCATGTTAAATTATCTTAAAGGTTAGTTTGCCTTCTAATTTCTGCCTGATGTGATTTGCTGTGTATC
>PVKH010046745.1:0-10365 GCA_004027955.1 Chaetophractus vellerosus | reverse complement strand
CTCAAAGTTTCTTAAATCATTAGTCTGGTTTAGTAAAAGTTTACAAAGTTTTTCTCCTGTATAATCAGTATACAAAAAAGAAAGTCTGCTTTATCAAAATAGCTTCTTGTACTGTAACCTTATTGTTTCCTTGGTTGCTCAAAAGGAACAAGTCTTATCACTTTTTAAAAAACATAATGTTCAAACCTGCTTTTTCAAAGTCAAATCCTAAAAGGTAGCTTTTATTTCAAACTGTTACAAATGATTTGGTCTTTTACCTAGGAAAAAGGTAAAATACTAAAAATAGTTAAGTTCATTTAATATATTATAAGTTAAATGAAGTATTTAAAAATGTCATACAATTAAAAGGAATTTTCTAACCTTATGATAATCAAAGTTATATGATTATAAAGTTCATATGAATACTTAAGAATCGAACACATAGAAAATAAAAGTTTATTCATTGGATATCTGCTGATTAAAAGTCTTATTGTCTGTTATATAATCTATTTTAGTTATGTATTATGTATAATATACTTAAATACTAATCAAAACTTTAATAAATACATTACATATATTAATAATTTAATAACTTGTATGTTACACATAAAGGTATTTTATTATATATATATATATAAATCTCTTGTTTTGAGTGTGAACAATCCTAAAACTGAATGTATTAAGAAAAGGTTTGGTGATCATTGTTCAAACCTAAAAGTAAAACATCATGCAGAAAATTTTGTTAATCAACATACCAATGCCTTGCTAGTTAACACTTCATATTCCAGGAAAAATAGTGAAAACTAAAATAGTAAGCACATCAAGGATGCTTTGTAACAAATCAAAGGAAATAAAGTACATTTCAAAAGGTGCTGTATTCCTCCTTGGGAGCTCTGGCCACTCTCCCAGGGACTGATGCATAAATCTTAAAATGTAATGCCCAAGGAGTGTTGTGTTTCTTCCCGAGGAAACTAGCCCATTCCTCGGGAATTAGCAAAATACTCCCAAGTTGGCATCTTTAATATCAAATTCATTAATCATAAACACAGTCACCCAAAACTCTATCATCAGCTGCTAATTCAACACTTCCCAGCTAAAAGCTAAAAGACTGGTCCATTTATCTATCGTTCTATAACTTTGTTCAATATTAACTTAATCTTTTAATTGATTATGTTATTCATGTTTCTTACTCTAATTGTCAGTATAAGATTATTAAACTAAATATACAAATTAGCATTTATCTTATATCTATCCAGGACTCTAACCAAAAATAAGCCAAGTATATCAGTGTGTCCCCTGTTTTAGTAAGCATGTGAATGTATGTATACATAACATAAAAGATTGGAGTATAACCATTAAACCCCTGTTTATAAACAATCCTTCACTTATTTTATATTCTTTCAGATATTAACAAAAACACACTATCTAAATATCAATAAAAAGTCCTGCCACAAGAAATGTTCAATAAACCCACCATGTGTCAATATTATGTCTTTAAGTCTTTATGCCCTACTTATTCTACCTTCCCACAAACATATACTTAACCTCATTGCAGCCCCCTCAAAAAACACTTTTAACATAACTCTATAAACATCTCCAAAATTCTCTTACCCAAGCAAATAACCCCAAGATTCAAGCTTTTGTTGAAAAAAGTAATCATTTACTAAAATTAATGTCACAAAAACAAAAAGGGGGAAATGGTGAGGTGCGAGAATGATTATATCAGGCATTATTTATGATAAATTTTCTAAGCTGAAGGTCAGAATCAGATACATCAGCAGCACAATGTTTCTGGCAAAAATCAGGCAAAAGTACAGAAACAAATAGTAGACAACCAGTTTATTGGAAGAATGAAAATAATAATCAATGGGAAAAGGCAGAAGTTAGGATAGGGGTTTGTGGTTTTGCTCTTATCATTACAGGTAAAGGAGACCAGCTTTGGATCCCATCTAGATGCCTGAAACCTAGACATAAACAAGAAGAGAAGTTGAAATGATGAGGAGCAGCATTTGGCAGTCACCGCAGCAATCTTCTACTCCCACCTGGGGTCAGCTAAAGAAGCTGACACAAAAAGCAGAAAAGATGGTAACTTCTAAAGGCAAAATATCCCTCTAACACAGTTATTCCTTGCTATGCTTACGTTGACCACCACAGCGGTAAGTAGTGCACCTTCACATAATTATACATATTGGGCTTATATTACTAATCCACTTCTTTTGGAATTATTGACCTGGGGGGATAAATCCTAACATGTTTATATTAATCAGTCTTTTCATTTTCCTGAGCCTGTTGATTCTCGCCTTCCTCTATAACCTGAGAAGGAAAGGAAATTTACAGAAAATTTAACTTTACCTTTTATAAACTACTCTCTTAGTATTGGACATGATCCTGCATGCATGCAGCCTCAGAATTGCAGCATGGTTTTAATAAAGAAAAATCAAACTCGAATTTATATTCTCATTTTCCCTTCTTTACCATATAAATCAGAGAATATGGTAAATCTTACATGTCCCTCTCAAAACAGATTACTAAATGACAAATGTCATGTTTGTCATGGTTTTACAGAGGTTGTCTGTTTTTTAATGATTCCTATGGAATTGTAAAGGATTGGGTCCTTATAGGGATGCCAAAGCCTCTTAAAAACACAACCATATCTTGGTTCATTAAAAATTCAACCATAGGGCCCGGCTAGATAGCTCAGTGGATAAAGAGCACGCTGGGATACCACATGGGAGGCCCCGGGTTTGGTTCCCGGGGACCTCTCCTAGCGGGCAGACCACCTTGAGAATGGCAAGCCGCCATGGGCGGCCAGAGCTGGCATGGGCAGGGCAAAAAAGCTGCCACAGACAGGGCAAAAGCTGCCACAGGCAGGGCAGGTCGCTCATGAATGAAGCGCAGCCAGCCACCCGCAAACTGAAGCAAGAGCAGGCCGTGAATAGAAGCAGAAGCCGCCCACAAGCGGGGAAAGCTGCGCCTGCGCAGTGATCAAGTCTCGGCGCATCACCGCAATGGGGGGAAGGGGAGATATGTAATAAAATAAATAAATCTTTAAAAAAAAAATTCAACCATAACCATTAATCACAGTAATCCTTATTTCTGGACTTTTGGTAATACAACATCTACTAACAGCTCAATAAATTGGATAAATCAAGGAACATTTATCCTACAACCATGGGACACTAAACTTAACAAAACTCAAATTATTTGTGGAGATCATTTTTGGGAACTGGCACAATTTTTGAATGGCAAGGCAATAAGACTAATATTACCAATTTAAAAAGAAAATAAATTCAATTCCTTACAGTATGTTTATAAGATCCTGTAGCTTTTATCATTGAACAAGTAACTTTTAGTGAAAGGGACATTAGCTACTCCAATTGCTCTTTATTTACATGTCTTAAGAATTTATATTTGCAGGAAAATGAAACTCTTTGTAGCAAGAAGAAGAAACAGACTATGGCTACCTGTCCAGATGACCAGACATTGGCAGCAGTCACCAGAATCCCAGTTACTGTGGCACTTCCTCTACCATTATTTTAAAAGAACTAAAAGACTGATTAGACTTTTAATAGCAAGAATTTTGGGACTGATCGGCATTATAACTGTTGCTGCTGTTACTGGCACAGCCCTGCATCAAGGAGTCCAGATTCAATATGTTAAAGGCTGGCATAAAAATTTAAGTGAGATGTGGCATAGGCAGTCTCACATTGATATGGAACTGAATAATCATATGAATGATCTTGAAACAACTATTATACATTTGGGTAATCAAATCTATAATTTAAACTTGTTAATAGCTCTTAAAAGTGATTGGAATGAAAGTTCTCTTTGTATTACCCCTTTGCCTTATAATAATAGTGAGCATGCTTACGAAGAGGTAAAAAATCATTTGATCGGATATAAGCATAATATTTCTTAGATATCTTAGAATTAAAAAAAAATAAAAAAGTATTGAGCATGTCTCAAAATGAATTTAAAGAAACCCCTGGTACAGAAATTTGGAACGAATTGTCTGAAAATTTAAATAATGTCAAACTGTTTCACTGGTAGAAACAAAAAACAATTCAAATATCATTTTCTTGTTTGTGGGTTTTGTGGATATATGTATGGGGAAGAATTCATCTGATTTGCATGCTTTTCTATATGGTAACTGGTCCCCAATGATCCTAGCTTCTTGATCACTACTTCATTGAATAAGCATTAGTTTGCTTGACCAGTAGAATACTGGTAATATTGTGTGGCTTTCAAGGCCAGGTCCTGCCCATGTAGAGAGAAAATGAGGCCTCATACTAATGGTCATGAGGCACCTTGCAGTAGATTTTCCATCCCAGTTAAGCCTTCAGGTGGTACAGTTTGGAAAATATCTGCCTTTAACTTTTTAAGAGACATGGAGCCAACCGACCAATCAAGCCCTGGAATTCACAAACCATAAAAACCATAAGAGATAATAAGTGATTCCTGCTGTTTTAAACCACGTGGTTTTGGATAATTTGCTAGCCAGCATTAAGTAAATAATATGCAATTTATTTAAATTTTACATGAGAAGGAATTGTAAAAAAAAAAAAAATAAGGCCCTTTTCATATGTTGGTTATTCACAACTCTTTGAGGAACCAATTCCAATCTATTTTTCTGAAATTTAAGTTTGAAAAATTATATTAAGGCTAATTTGATCCAGGTTTTTTATAGTTGGAATTTCTGACAAGGAGAAATAGAATGTACTCTGTAGTGTGTTATATTGGAATGTTGGATGTAAGTATTAACTTCTTATTTTAATATAAATAAATATTATATTTATAGAAAAATAAATATAGATTTGGTATGTGTATATATGTATAAAATAGATAAGCATAGATTTAGTGAGAGGGATGACAAAAATAGAGATATATCTATACCTATCCACTCAAAATACCAAGAAGAATGGACATACTGGTAGAAGTGCAGAAACTAGTGCCCAAACTTGATTTCTAAATTTCATTCTCAAAGAAAAGGAACCAGTATTCTTAGGGAAAAGGCTGATTCCAGGGTCCAGAGTCAAGGAAGTTAAAGTAAATAAGATGAATCTGCAGCATTCTATTGAACCAGAAAGTAAGTTTTCAATTATTGATGAGGTCATTATCTAAAAGACATAGGAGGCAGCTTGAAAGGGTACAATAGTAGTAGTAGTAGTAGTAGTAGTATGATATAGGAAAAGGTATTTACATAGACTCAAATTGTCTCCCTAAAAGTTAGTTATTAATTACAGAGATGAGGCAGTAACTTCACCCAACTTTACAGTGGATAGCTCTGAGGATAGCACATAAAGTAACTGATCAAATTTTACATTTTAATTTTGGGGCAAATCAATATTATGTGCCTCCTCATGTAATGCAATGAGAGTCACAGCATTAATTTTGTGGTGTTCCTTCCAAAATATCTAACTTGAGTCTAATCACAAGGAACTTCATTTGAATATCAATTGAGGGATGTGAGAGCTTGAAGTTATGTTTTGAATCCCTTCAAAAATTATATTCTTAAACTAATTTATTCCTGTGAGTGTAGTACCCTTTGATTGCATTAGATTCACTTGAGATCACTTGATCTGATTGTTTTTGTTTGGATTCCATCAGTGAGGTGTGACTTATGATGAGTCTCTGCCCCTTTGTTGGGTCTGATATAAATTGAAACATACGCAGAGAGAATGGAAGTCACCATATTGATCCTGCCATGTAGGAGAGAGGACTGCAGGAAAACACAGAAACCTCAAGAGCCTGGGTCCATTGAACCAGCAGAACACAAAGGCACCCAAAGAGGCCCCTGAAGGCCTGAGCCCATGTATCAGCCCAAGCTGAAGAAAGGAGCCCTTCCATGTGCCTGACTGCCATGCAGCAGGACATAAGGATAAAAATGTAGCTGTATTTTGTAAGAAACCATCACTGATAGTGTCTTAATTTGGAAATTTTATGGCCTCACAAATGTAAACTTTTATGTTTCATAAGAGTCAACACATTTCTGGTACTTTGTTTGGGGAGCCCTGAGACAAACTAAGGCAAGAACCATTCTATGAAATAATTAGTCTGTACCATTACAAGAAAACCCAAGGTAAAGAAAAATAAAGAAAAACTAAGTTCAAATGACATTAAAAATACATGACAACTAAGATCAAAGCATTTTCCTGAATTTTATTATTTTCTATGAAACAAATATTTATAAAAGACAATATCAGGGATATTGACAGAATTTGAATATGGATTCAGGTTAGATGACAACATTGTATCAATGTTAACTTTCTTGATATCCAAAATTTACTTGGTATCATAAAATATTGATCATAAGAAGTATACCATAAAATAGTTAATGAGAAAAATTATAATGTCACCAATAAACTCTCAAATTGTTCAGAAAAAATTATATTTAAAAGCATAAAGCATATATAAACATTTAGTTCCTTGTTCCATTCTTGTAACTTTTCTGTGAAACTGGAATAATATCAAAGAAAAACATATCCAAACATAAAAAAATAAAAAAGCATAGAAAACATAACCAGATGGCCTCAGTACCATGACCTTTACTTCCATCTAATGATGCTATTGGATATATGATATCTGCCCTGAAAAGTTTCAAATTGAAGCCAGCTTTCCCAGATGAGTGCTGCCCTATTTTCCCTCAAAGAAGTGACCCAACACCCCTCCCCATGCTGCAGGATGGTGAACTCAGCCACACAGAATTTCTATTTGTGCAGGAACTAACAGATAAATTACGCTTTCTCCTTCTTCCCTCTCACCCCAATTCCTAAAAGAAATGGATTTTAAAAAAACAAGAGAGAGATAATTCATACTGTTGTTATTCAATATCTTTTAAAATACTGCTGCAACTTAGAAAAGGGTAAGAAACCATGCTGCCTGCAAAATCACAACCTGATATGTGTGAGAGAGGTTAGTGATGAATGGCAAGCTGGCTCTTCCCCCCTGCACCTGTACCATGTACCTTTCAAGGGTCCAGTGTGCTTGGAGCCAAATGAATGACAAGACAGTGACAGCAGCTGAGTTCAGAAAAGGCATTTGGCTCATTATAAGATCTTTAGGTGTTATGCAGAATAAAATTAGAGATCATTGGGTGGTGTGAACATTAAAGTGACATGGATCTGAGACATTTGAAGAAAAATTTGTCTGTCTGCTTTGTGGATAAAAGATTGGCAGGGGTGGGGACAAGGATGGAAGCCAGAGATCATTTGGAAAGGCATCTTCTCATCATCTTGAGAGTAGATTGGAACAAGGAAGAAGGCAGATCCAAGGGAACTACAGAGAAATTTGGTCATACTGGACTGAATGAACCTGATTCATGTCTACCCTGGGAATTCTGTTTTATGAGTCAATAAGGGTCTTGTAAGTAAGCTAACTTGAGTTGGCTTTCTATTGCTTCAGATGAAAAAAATCCTAAATAATAAAGTCACATAAAGACTTAAGTACATTCCAAATTTATTAATCGCTCAATTTGTATACCATGATCATATTATTTAAAAAGTTTAAATTAAATGTTAATGAAGCAATAGTCATAATATCTTTGTAAATGCAAATATACTTGGATACAATAGGAATAATATTCTGTTTAGAAAATAATAACCCATATGAGTTTACATATCTAAAGGTTTTACAATTATTAAAGGATAAGAAGAAATAAAAATAAATAGTTAAAATGTATTTCAACTTTTTAGAAAATAATACTAAGCAGTAAGGAAAACAGAATTTCCTTAGACTAAAATGGGAAGAACAAACATTTGACAAGCCAAGTTAAAAAGAGATGAAAATTATGTAAATATAGACAAAATGAGGATGAAAGAAGGAAATGTAATCATTGATGTATATTAGTTCAACTGTATCAAAATATACTTTTCATAATTAATGGCAATTATAACAAAAATTGCAAAATGAATTTATATTCTAAGAAAATATTTTTTCACATTTTACACTTAAGTGATAGACCATAATAACAGACCAATAATTAGAAGAATTCTACAAAAGGGATGATATAAACCACAGTTTTCAAAATAGATGCAAACTAAGAAAATTTTATGAAGTGTAATTGATATTTTGAAGAACCAGTTATCCTTTTGGCCATTAAAATACTAACCATGGATGGATAAAATGAGATTACTTAATAGAGAATTAAATTACCTATAAGAGTGTAGTGAGAGAAATAAAACAGAAATTGAAAACCTAAATGTCCATATAATTTTCTTACATAGAAACACAAGTATCTTAAATGCGAATTAATCCCAAGTTAATTTATAAATTCAACAAAACTTTGATCAAAATCCAATATGAATCATTTTGGAAATTGCAAAAAAAAAAGGTCATTTGAATTAAAAATAAATGAAAATTGGGAGCAGATGTGGTTCAAGCAGTTGGGCACCTGTCCCCCACGTGGGAGATCCTGGGTTCAGTTCCTGATGTGTCCTAAAGAAGATGATCAGATGCTGCAAGGAGCAAAAAGTGCAATGAGCAGATGCCACAAGAAGCAGACACTGAAACTGCTTCAATGAGCACATGCAGCAACCAACAGCATGGCAGGGAGCAGATGCTGCAACAAAAAGATGATGCAACCAGCAGATGACACAATAACCAGTGAGCAGATGTGGCTCAAGTGGTTAAGCTTTTACTTCCCACATGGGAGGTCCCGTGTTGGGTTCCTGGTGCCTCCTAAGGAAGAAGAGCAGACACAACAAGCAGACAAGGAGCAAACAGATGAGGGAGCCATCTTGGGGGAGGGGGAATAAAAATAAAAAATTCAAAAATTTCTAAACCTGAACAAAGGGTAAATATATTAAAAACAGAAAATTGAAAAACAATTAAATTACTATGTATGGAATAGTGATCACAGCTGGATGTTAATATGCATTACAAACCTAAAGTAATCAATAGCATAGAACAGAGTAAAGAGAAACACATGTAAATATGGTAGAGAGCCCATAGACCAAGGCAATTATTGAAGATGGCACTTTATTCTAGAGGGGGTTAATAAAGTATCCCATATGTAACTTTGAGACAAGTGACCAATAATTTATGGAGTTAGAGTATCAGATTTCTATCACAAAATGTAAACATATATTTATTATATTTTTAAAAATAAATTATATTAGAGCTCTAAAATAAAATAATTAGAAGGTTGATTAGATGATATATTATTTCTTATATAATATTTCTTATATATAATTATTATTATATAGTCAAAATTGTAATCCATTAAGTAAACGATTACACATTTAACAATATATAGATTCCCGGGGAGGGTGAAGGGAGGCCGGCGGCCTCACCACCGGATCTGTGAGGGGGGTGGAGGGCCCCGAGAGTGGGAGGGTCTGACAGGGGTGGAAAGGGTTTCCATGGGTTTGGTTGCCTGAAACCGCAGGTAGTTTACAAGAAGAAAAATAAAAAAACCTAAAGAAAAATCAGCCGGGGAGAAACGGCTGCTGAAGGGGGGAAAAACAGCCGGAAGGAAACGGCTGCTGAAGGGAACTGGAGAAACTCCTTACCGGTGTGCAGACGCAAGTGGTGCAAAGGTAAGTTCTGGCCTACTAAAAGTTCTGGGCTGAGTAAAACAGTGCGCCCAAAGAAGATAGAGGGAAATACTAGACAAGTTTCCATGAACCTATCTCGGGTCCACTCACAGGAGGGGTTGGTCTAGAAGAGGAGTTCTTTAAGGTCCCCAATTTCATCAAAAAATAAATAGAAACATATAGACCTGCTTTAATTGCTAAACATTGCCTCAAAGCCTGCAGAGAGAAGGCTGCAAGGAAATTGGTTAATGAACACAGGCTGTGAGGCTCAACAAGTCCCCAAAGGAAACAAACTGCGGTTTACCTTTTTTTTTTAAAAATTTTATTTGTTTGTTCCTTTGTTACTTTGTTTTTTGCTGGTTTGTTTGTTTCTTAATTAGGTACTGATAGCTTTCTTCTTCTTTGCTGGTCTTCCTTATCCTTGACTTACCATGCTCTGTGTATACTGACTGTGTTTACCAACACTATCTCCTCTCCTTCCTTCATCTTTCGACCTCCAGCTTTCTGTCTGGTTCTTAATTTCCACCTTTTTTCATTTACTCCCAATTTCACCCCTGTTAATTTTTATCTTGGTTATTCTGTTCTCTTTATCTATTTCAATTTATACTAGCTTCTTTCTTTCAGCCTATTCGTTATTAGTTTTCTCTCTCTCACCATTCTGGTCTTATAAAATACTCTCTCTATTTACATTTCTTTTCTCTCTATTTGGAGTAGACACTCCAATTTTTCCCCTACCACTATATGCTGCCTACATGTGTTAAATATTCAATTTGCTAAATCTAATAAGGCCCCTCTTCTAACTTTTATTAGTACTATTATTATCCCTTCTCCTTCTTCACCCCTTTTGAATGCT
>PVKH010046743.1:0-10364 GCA_004027955.1 Chaetophractus vellerosus | reverse complement strand
GTGGTTTGGGGTGAGGCAGGAAGGAGTTTAGTTTTGAAAACCTTGAGTTTGATGTATCTGCAGGAAATGCCAGTGAAGATGCCTGGCAAGCTGTTTGGAGCTCCAGTGTAGCACTCAGGAGACAGGTCATGACTCAAGCCATGAATTTGGGAGTCTTGATTTACTGCCACTTCCTGCAGACTTGATCCTAACTTGCCGGGCAGGGCTGATCACCACCTCCTCTGTGCTTCCAGAACATCTTACACAACACACATTGCACTGTTCTGTGTTTATTTGGATTATGTGCCTGCTCCTCTCCTAAAACACGGGCTGAGTATTGTAGTTTCCTCATTGCTAAAGCAAATAGCATGCCGTGGGTTGGTGCAAACAACCAGAGCTTATTGGCTCAACCTTTTGAGGCTAGGAGAAGCCTAAATCAAGGCTTTAGCAAGGTGATGCCTTCTTTCCAAATACTGCTGTCCTGGGCTGGCTGCCAGTGATCCTCGATCCTGGGCTTCTCTGTCACATGGCAATGCACATGGCAGCCTCTCCTGGCCTCTACCTTTGCTTCTGTGTTCCGTTGCCCTTCGGCTTCTTGCTTTCTCTCTGTCTGAATTTCATTCTGCTAATATAGGACTCCAGTAATAGTATTAAGACCCATCCTAATTGAGTTGGCCCACACCTTAACTGGGGTAACTTCATCAAAAGGTCTTTCTTACAGTGGTTCACATCCACAGGAATGGAGTGTTTGAGAACATGTTTTTCTGGGGTACATAGCTCCTAACCACCAGTCTGCCCCCTGGACCCCAAAAAGACACCTTCTTTCTACCTGCAAAATACATTTATCCCCTCACAGCATCCTGAAAGCCTTAAGTCATTTCAGTAACAATGCTAAGAATATCATAAAAAGTTATGGGTGTGATCTGTCATGAGGCAAAATTCCCCTCTGTCTGTGAACCTGTGAAAACTAGAGAACAAGTTATCTGCTTCCAATATACAAGAGAGGGACAAGCATAGGACAAATTGGAAGGAATTTCAAAACCCAGAAGGGCAACCTCCATTAGATTTCAAGGTATGAGAGTCATCTTTGGATTGATGTTTTGTCCTCCAGGCCTGATGCAGCAGCAGCCTCAGCCCTTCCAAGTCCCTGTGAAGCATCCATGCTCTCCCGGAAGATTGGGGTGAAGACTCCACCCTCTCTGAGCATCAGGGTGGCTGGTAGCCAGGCTCTCCGCAAACCCAAGGGCACAGGCCTCACCATCTGAGAGCATTTGGGGTGTCAGCACTCTCCCTGAACAATGACTTACAAGACCCATCCCCTCCAGACAGGTGCTAGGTAGATGGCCACCCTTTCCACACACATGGGTGAGCCTGCTCTCTCGGCCCAAGGAGACATCTTTGATCCAGACCTAGGCTTCCATGGTTCTGCCCTTGAAGTCATAAATCCTTCAATCCATCCTTTCTTTCTCCTTTGCAGTCCAGGCTGGCAGTTGTTCTGCTCATACAAATCTCACACAAACCTTGTCAGCTTTGCATGCAGTTCACGGGGATCCAAACCATCAAACAGTTGAACTTTCCACAGGTTTTTCCTGCATAATGCATCTCTGATCCTGATTCCACTGAAATGGCTGAATGGACCATGTTCAGTTGAACCCTCACATAGAGCCCTATTCTGCAGGGACTCACTTTCCAGAAGCTCGGGGAGATCCTTGACAGCGTGGCTTCCAGCCCTAGTCTCAAAGCACACTGTCTGGACTGGAGTGGATTGGAATTTTCCAAACCATCAATTTCTGGTTTCTTTGTGCTTAAGAGTTCATTTCTCAGTTTATCCCTTCCCTCTTACATTTTAGTAGGAGCTTCAAGGAGAAACCAGGCGGCACCTTCCATGCTTAGCTTGGAAATCTCCTCAACCAAATATCCAAGTTCATCACTTTCAAGTTCTGCCTTCCATCCAACATCAGAATTCTACTTCACCAAGTTCTCTACCACTTTAAAACAAGAATCACCCTTCCTCCAGTTTCTAATAATGCATTCATCATTTCCTTCTAAAGTGTCCATATTTCTAACCAACAATATCTTCAAAGCAGTCTAGACTTTTTCTATCAAGCACCTTGCAGTTCTTCTAGCCTTTACCCATTACACAATTCCAAAGCCACATCCACATTTTTTGGTAGCAGTATCCCACTCCTGGTACAAAAACTGTTTTAGTTTCCTCATTGCTAAAGCAAATACCATGTGATAAGTTGACTCAACAAAAGGAACTTACTGGCTCCCAGTTTTGAAGCTAAGAGAAGTCCAAATCAAGGCATCATCCAGGCAATACTTTCTTCCTAAAGACTGACATTCTGGGGCTGACTGCAGGTGATCCTTGGTCCTTGGCTCCTCTGTCACATAGCAGTGCACACTGAAGCCTCTCCTGGCCTCTCCCTATTCTTCTGAGTTCCATTGACCTTCAGCTTCTTTCTTCCCATGGCACATACAAGGGTCTTTTTTTTAATTGCTGAATAAATAAAAGAGAATAGAGAATGTAGGCAATGTTGAGAAAAGTTCTGAGGACCTAATCTCAGGCAAGATCAACATTTAAGGGGTAAGCAAAAGAAACAAGTCTGCAAAGAAACCCAACAGAGGGTGGTTAGAATGGTACAAGGAAAAGCAGAAGAAAATGACAACATGGAGGGAAGGGAGAAAGGATGAACTGCAGGAAGGAGGGGTGGCTGCCAGCCATCAGATGCTACAAAGAGGCCAACAGAGCTCTGGCTGGCCATGGGGACCATTAGTGATGTCCCTTTCAGGAATAAGACTAGAGCTCACACAAAGATGGATGGCCTCTGGAACTTTCACATGGGTCTTTCCTTGAGGGTCCAAGCTGCCCTTGCATCATGGGGGCAAGTTGTCAAGCCATGGAAACCCCAGGAGTATCAAGCAGTGAGGCAGCCAGAAGAGTTTAGCTAGAGCTAAACTCTAGCTTTAGACTCCCCGGGGAGTGACACTGAGTGGACAGACCACCTGACATTTTGCTTTCTTACCTCTTTGATCTCTGGTTTGGACCTCGTAGATTTATTTCATTCAGGTGTTTGTGAATTTGGTGAAAAACAAAGAACCACTGGAAATGGCCATACCAAGAGTTTGCAGTAATGCTACCAGTTATCTGGGGTTTTTGAGTTTGGGTTTGTTTTTTCGTCTTGGTCATGTTTCACTGGCCTCATCCCATGTGACCACATTGTAAAATGCCATTTTGTCTTTTTTTTCTTCAGATGTTGAAATGTGAACCAAATGCTGTTTGTAACAAGCTAGGAAATTGTTCAGGCTTCTCCTTTTCTCTTTTGAATTGCCATAGGGTATACTACAAAGCTTCTGTTGGAAGCCTGCAATTTCTTAATGGTTTTCTTTAGGCAAAAGCAGCTATCCTGTGTCACAGAGATATCACCACAAGCCCAAAATCAAAGAGCCTCTGTTGGAGAATCCAGATTATGAGGCTTGGATAGTGGGGATTGGGTGAGTGGAGGTTCTATAGGATCCTCCCAGGGAGAATTCCTGGTTGGGAAGTTTCTCCCTAGGAAACTCTCTCAACTGGACCTCTGGACCAGAATACCCAATGACCCAGGGACATTTTCCATCAGCTCAAACTTAATATGTCTATGATGAAAGCGATGGCTTTCCTAGGTAAACCAGTTCTCCAGTTATTTTTTCAACATGTATTTAGGCTCTTCTAGTGACAGACACAATCCCAGGTGTCAGAGATTCAGCAGGCAACAGGCAGCCCCAGCACCTGCCCCGTGGAGCCTGCGTCCTAGCAGGGAAAGCAGCATTACGAATGTCGCCAACAGTGTCTTGAGCGCTATAAGTAATTGCAATGGGAATACTGTTCCTTGGCGTTCACCCTCTACCAGGCACTATTGCCAGCTCATGGGCGTATCACAACACTCTCATGAAGCAGGCACCACAATTACACAGATGTATTACAGATGGGATCAAAGAGGATAGGTGACTTGAATAAACAAGGACACGGCTAATAAGGGGCAAAGCCAAGACTCAAGCCCATCTTTGACCAAATCCCATGTATGTACTACTGCACAGCCTCTCATGAGGCAAGAATCCTTTAAACAACTACAGACCCCAATTGCCTTGCAAAGTGTTTTCATGCAATATTTATTCACTTTTATATTCCCAGTTCCTGATACAGAGCCCAGAACATCTCCTAGGTGCTTAGCAAATATCTGTGAATGAATGAATGAATGGAATTGTAGGGCAACCACCCCAAACCTTCTAAATCAGAGTAGCTGAGCTTGGGGCCTCAGCTGCTGTCCTTTAACAAATGCTCCAGGCGTTTCTTACATAGCCAGCCAGCACCTGTCCAGAGACAGAATTTATGAAACTCGTCCAGCCCCTCCATGTTTTGAATAGGGAAACTGAAGCCCACACTAGTGAAGTGACTTGTCCAAGGTCACCAGCATCCACCTCCCACCCCCAATCCCTCTTTTCTGGTTGGGCCTTTTCTAAGCAATTCGTCCTATTTCAGCCCAGCTGTAAGGTAAGATACTGCAATGATCTTGATCAGAAAACGCCTTTTGTAAGGGAATCTTGTTTTTTAATAGAATAAACTTGATATTTAAAGAGGTTTCAGATTACAGAAAAGTTACATCAAAAGTATAAGGGGGAACCAGCTGTGGCTCAATTGGTACAGCCCTGGTTTACCACTTGGGAGGCCCCAAGCCGCCACGGGCAGGGCAAGCCTCTGCGAGCAGGCAAGCCGCCACGCAGTGAGCTGACTCGGCAAGATGCCGCAGCAGAGGGGGACAAGCAGACACAGAAGAACACAAAAATGAACACAGCAAGAATAAGCATCAAGGTGAGGGGGATGTATAAATAAATAAAAAATAAATCTTTAAAAAAAAAAAAGTATAAGGGATTCCCAGATACCCCACCACCTCCTCCTCCCACATCTTCCCTTAGTAATAACATCTTGCAATAGTGTGGTACATGTGTTACAATTAATGGATAAATACTGCTACATTCCTGCGAACCAAGGTCTGTAGTTTACATTGTGGTTTACACTTAATTCCAGTGCCCTAAAAATGCTGTGTTCTACCTATTATTCCCTCCCATTCCCCTCGGAACCTCTGCTAACCACTATCTTTATTTCAATGTTACATATTCTTCCATTACTATAATATTAATAAGTTTACGTTGTCTATAGTTGCAGTCCTCCCTTATGCTTGTTCATTCCTCAACCTTGAGGATACTGGGATGGTGATGCCCACTCTGCCTCAGATTGAGAGGGAGTTTAGATCTTTTGGAGCAGATAGAAGAAATTGTTTTGCTTGCAGTTGTAGATGCTCTCTTTTTTGGGATGGGCATTGTTCATCATCATCAAGTCTGATGGGCAAGTCCGACCAACTGGAGAGTAGGCGTTGGCCTCAATTCTTCTGAGATCCAGGGCTCAACCGGCATATGAACAGACCAAAGATTTAAGTGTCTCGGGTATATATATTAAACGGGTATAGGGCTAATTATAGGCTCATATAAAAGGGGTAGAAGGATCATGTGTAAGGAAATAACAACTCTACTACTTTGGGAAGTAGGTTGTCATGGATTCTAAGGTAGGGCCCACTGACAGGGTGCTGATTTCATGGGGTTGTGTGCCTTTCCTCTAGCATCCAGATGGCTCTAGAGCCCTCAGGAGCACCCCTATTTGAGGCTTTGTTCACAGAGGCAGTTAGTGAGATCCGCCTGAGACATGCATAAATGTAACCTCTGGAATGACCTCCCGACTCATTTTGAAATCTCTTCATCATAAAAACTCTTTTGTATTTGATGTTTCCCCCTTTTGTCAAGGTCTTTTTCCAAATGCATCAGTGGTTGGTACTTGGTATTAATTCTTCTCTGCCAGGGAGGCTCATCCCCGGAAGTCATAGCCCACGCCAGGGGGAAGGTAGTGCATTTATTTGCTGAGGCTGGCTTAGAGAGAGGCCACACTTGAGTAATAAGGAGGTTTTCAGGAGGTAACGCTTAGGCAATAGTTATTATTAGGCTAAGTTTCAGTTTTACGAGAATAAGGGTCATAGTCACTTGCATTAATATTGAAGGCTTGGCATATTGATCTGTTTTCTTTTATTAGGCACTGCCTATGTACTCAAGAGAGTCTAGAAGGACTCCCCAGAATGGGAGTTTAGGATTTTGTTGTTTGTTGTGTGGGTCTCCCCCCACTGAGATAACAACCTTCCTGCAGTTTCTGGAGGAGGAGTGCAGCCTGCCGTTCCCTACTCTGCCATCTTGAATCACTCCTCTAAGGGAATCTTAACTTGGTGTTCCTGACTCTTCCCTCTGAGAAGGTTCTTACTGATGGCCTCATCTCAGATTAGCTGAGCAGGGGACAGCCTCTGGGCAGCTGACCTGGAAAGTCCAAACCACAGCAAAGCAACTCTTTGACCTGAAAGTGCCTTGTTATTGAGTTTTGCTTAATGTAGATCCATCATCTTTGGAATCTCCTTCTTGCTTCTTCAGAGAGGAGCCATGTTGCCCAGCAACCAGTGAGTCAGTGACTTGGCAAAGCTGTTGATCAATAACACTCCAACTGCCTAACCTCCCCCTGAAGCTGTGTTTGGTCTGTTTGCTTCTAAAAGCCACTGTGTGCTGATTTCATAGCAGCTGGGTGATGTATTAAAAAGGAAAGCAGATTGGGCTTAGACATACCTGGGTTGATGTCCCAGATCAACCACATACTGGCTGTGTGATCTTGACAAGTCACTTGCCCTCTCTGAACCTCGGTGTTTTATGGAAAATCTCTGATTTCTTCCAGTTCTTACATTTATGTTCTATGTGCCAAGACATGGGGTGTGAGCTGCTCCTATGACCCAAGTTTGGCCTGACAGAGAGATTCATTTCTTTCATGCTGGCCATTCTGTGGTCATAGTCTATCTCCCTGAGGCATGGGAATGAATCAGGACCACTAGGAGGTTAGGATATGCTTTCTTTCATGAATACCACGCCCCTCCAAACCCTCGGATTTGCCTTGATAATTAAATTGGTCAGGGTTCTCCAGAGAAACAGAACCAAACTGACAGAATATATGTATGTGAGTGTGTGTGTGTAAATAACAGAAAATATACAAACATACGTAAATATTGTGAGATTTTATTATAAGAATTGGCTTACATGACTGTGGGGATTGGCGAGTTCAGATTCCATAGGGCAGGCTGCAAGTTGGGAACTCTGATGAAGATTTTGATGAACACCCCAGGAAAAGCTGGCTGGCCAAAGTAGAGATAGAAATTCTTCCTTCTGACTGCTGACATCATCAGTTCTCCCTTTAAAGCCTTCATCTGGTTGGAGGAGGGTCCTCTTGCTGCTGAATGCAATCTCCTCAGTTGATTGTAGATGTAATCAGCCATAGATGTAATCGACGTTTGATGATTTAAATCCATGAGATACCCTCACAGTCACAATCAGGCCAGAGCTTGCTTGACCGAAAACTCAACACCATAACCTAGCCAAGTTGACACAAGAACTTAACCATCAAAGTAATAAACCTCCCTTAGCATAAAGAGAGACAGCAAGACTCTGAGAAATCCTCAAGAAATGCTGTCCATATGTTTTTGAGTCATTTACACTGAACCCATCATAATATTGTTCTTTGACGATCCATTTACATTTGTTCTTAAGGCTTATTTTAAAGCTTATGCAAATGAACTAGATTAAGGTTGCATTCTGGAAGCTGAAGCTAGAAATTGGGACATTCAGTTTAAAGCATGGTGTAAATAGAGTTTCATATGTGTTCTAAATAGTTCTCCCTTCTTAGCCCAAGTGTCCTCTTTCAACCCCCTGGTCTCTTCAGACCCACAGAGGTTCTCCACGGGTGATGGCGGTTAGAAGTAACAGGAAGAACAACAGAAGGTAGTCTGATTGTCCATTTCATAACTAGCCATAGGTCATTGCATTGAGTCACTTATTGGTCCTAGGCTTCAGTTTCTTTGTTTGAGACCACACTAGACTTCAGTGGTTCCCTGATGTCAAATGCATTAAAATTGCCTAGGAAGCAGATTCTGGACTTCTAAACTTGACCTACTGAATCACGGTCTCCAAGAGTGGAACCCCAGAATCTGAACTTTTCCCACGCTTTTCAAGTAACCCCAATGTGTGGCCAGACGTGAGAAACACTAGTCTGTATGATCTGTAAGGACCTCTTCTCCCTGCCTCCAAGATTCCATGATTTGTTGATGAGTATCCCTTTTCAACTCATATTTCCCTATTGCCTCTTGAAATCTAGAATGTGCTGAAAGTTCCCATTCATCATCTGGCCTGTTGTGGACTCTTGAGTGTTTTCTTTGAAGAATGTTGGTGCATGTGTTGAATTCTGACCAAATGTAAGAAACTGTCCCTTGTCAACCTCAACACCCTTGGATGGGAAACCAGAAGTTGTAGAGAAGTATCCACCTCCTCATGAATTACAGAGACATTGCACTTGTCCTACAGATTGTTATAGGCTAATGAGTAAACAAACACAAAAAAATATTAAATTAGAGAGCTTAGTAGGCCATAAAGACCCTATCTTTAAACTTGCATGTACATTAGCATCCTGACGCATATGTAAGTGATAGGTGAATAGCATTATGGAGATCTGGATTAGAACTTGGATCTGAGCTCCAAAGGGGGTAGTAAGAGTGGAAAGGGGAGATGAAAAGGTATAGCTCGAACAAAGAAACTAGAGAAGAGGCCTCTGCATAGGAAAGGACACCCTGTCTTTGACCCGAATTGCCTCTTCCTACCGTTGAGAAGAGAATTAGCCTGTGTTACATAATACTTGGGAATGGTTTTCCATTCAGTGCCTGCAGAAATGAGCTTCTAATGGTGAAGCCTTCTCCCTGGTCTGCCACTTTTCCTGTTCTCACACAGCCCCAAAGTAAGTGCTGTCTGATGGTATTTCCAAGAGCCTTGTCACTAGCTAGTCCATGGGGGACTCTCATGAAACAATGTACATCTGCTCAATGAGTCCAGCATTTCCCAAGTTGCATGACCTTATTTTAATGTGAGTCTAGAAAGGGTTACTTTCTCTGCTCCCAACAAGAAAAGGATAATATCTGAGCCTGGCTGGGCAGAATTAAGAATTTGGTGAAATTTGTCTTCCAGTCTATTTTTGTGCCCCATCTTCCTGCCCCCTTCTCTAGCCTCCCTACTCCATGAAGGCACCAAGAGCTCCCTCTACTGGCTCCTCCTTCTTGGAGCCTCAGTCCACCTAAGCGATTATTGCCTTAATAGTCTTCCCTCCCAAGAGAAAAGAGGATGCCGGGAGAGGACAATGCTTTACCCATAGGTATAAGTAGCCAATATAAGCTCCATGTTTCCTGGTAAGAAAGAGATCTGTGAGTGGGGGGCTTTCATATCATCCCCAAAGTGGGGGGGCTTTCATATCATCCCCAAATCAGAGAATACAGTGACCTTGGAAGGTTTGTCTGGGATGTCCTCCAGGCTTTTCTCCAGACAACTTTCAAACTTGTCAGCACCAAATGAAGAATGAATCCAGCTCCATTGAGTTTAGCAATGGAGCACTTTGGTGTCTCAATCCTATTTATAAAAACGTATTTTACACTGCTGCTTCAATTCAGCCCCATCTGCATTTTCTTCCATTAATCACAGTAAAACTCCCCCACTGTAGCCTTCATTACCTGCTCAAAATGAATGTGGAGAGAAAACATAATTAGATGCCACTTTTTAAAAATAATACCTTGAAAGTAGAGCAATGATTTAAATTTTAAAAAATGGAGGGAGGGGGAAAAAACACAATTTGAACTAATGGGCCAAATTACTTCAGGTTAAGCTGGATTTTAAATCAGTTTTTCTTGCTTTCTTTCACTCCCTCCAACCCCTCCAGTGAATCATGACAAATCTAGAGTTCGGCTGGATGGATGATTAGATTTCCTCGTCTCTGCCGAAACAATGAAATATTTCTATAATATTAAACCCATCAAACTGATCAAAGTGCAGTGTCAAAATTCTAAGTGCTCCTTCTTGCCCAATCCCCTCGGCGCTGGCAAAATGGAGCACATTTTGTTTGCTGGCCCTGAACTCCTTGAGGTTTTTCAAAACTCCATACCTGCTGCCTGCTTTGCAATGCTTGCAGCAGTTCTCCGGCAGGTGTTTGCTGCCACCCAAATCAGTGCGTTGTGGGCTGCCCGGCCTCCTAAGCACCCATATGCACCCTTAACCGTGGTTTGCTTCAGCTTCTCCTCCCTGCCTGAAACATCCTGGAAGCGTGTAAATAGATTGTTGTTAGCACATGCTGCCTGGGTGTTAGATGGTGTAAGAGACTCAAGTAGCTCCTGGGTATGTGTGTATATATCTCCAAAGGAGTTGAAAGCAGGGGCTCAAACAGATTCTTTTTTTTTTTT
>PVKH010046742.1:0-10379 GCA_004027955.1 Chaetophractus vellerosus | reverse complement strand
GACTAATGTATGCCTTCTTGTTGCTCTTATTTTTTGCTTTACATCTGGCTATTGATACTTTTTAGATTGTTTTTCTTTCCTTCTTTTAACGTTTTCATTTTTTATTTTCTGTGATTGGTATTTCTTTGTTCGATTCAGGTTAGAATTGCCCCTACTGTCACTACCTGGAGTAACAAAACTCCTACTGCCCTTCCCAGCCATCCACCTGCAGCCTCTCCCTCTGACACACAGGTATATCCTTCATTATTCCTTTTGGAGCAGAATTCTGCTCATTTAAATATATATAGGTATATATTCTCTAACCTCCTCTTCCTCAAATTCCCTTCCCCCAACTGTCTACCTGCTTATTGCATTTTCATGTTTTTAGGATGCAAAAAGCAGTTTTTTAGCATAATTGATTTATTTCCTTATCCCTCTTGCCTTTTGCAGTTCTGAGTTAACTACAGCTAAAAAAACATCAACCAAGTTTCAAACAATAATTTAAAAATATGATTTCACTAAAGATTTTCTTTTTCTCTTTTTTTTTTTTCCTCATCATTGCAGAAAGTGAAGAGAAGAAAAAGTTCCCTTTGTAGTATTTGTACTTAATTTCCAGAGTGTGGAGTAGTGGATGGAATTTATTAGAGATGGAAAACCCTGGTGACTTAACATGAATATCATTGACAATCTTTTATGAGGTGTTAGCATCCATTGCCATTCATTGCACTTTTTTGCTTTGAACCTAATCTTTAAATCACTCGGAATGTGTAGCTCAGAAAATATGGTATTCTAAAGAACCATAATATGTGCAGAATGCAGTGTTTCTTATGCAATAGTGTTTTTTAAAAAATAAACATAAGAACTCCATTTAGGAAATTATAAGTCCATCTGGTAAGGTTCCTGATTCCAAATTAATCCCCCTTTTTACCATATTTTCATTTCCTAGGGAGAAAATCCTCCACCTCCAGGTTTCATAATGCATGGGAATGTTAATCCAAATGCTGCCACTCAGCTTCCCACATCTCCAGGTCATATGCACACCCAGGTACCACCTTATCCACAGCCACAGCGTAAGTAGTATGACCCTGAAGTCCTTTCAAAGCAGCACAACTTATCTAATGTAGTGACCATTTACTTGGAAGCTCCAAAGCCATGGTCAAATTTCTGACAAGTAAAGAATGAACCATTCTGTGTAGGACTCCTGAGTTCCTGCTATAGTGAAACATGATTCCCCAAAGAGGCATCCTGAATCAACTTTCTAGGAAGCAGCACCTGTCTGTTCAGAACACTTGGTTCTTGTTCTTGGGCCATTATTAAATGTCATGTGATTTTGGTATGGAAAAATTGAATTTTAGAAATTATTTCAAACGTTAAAAAAAATGACCACTATTTTAAAATTTAAGTGAAAACCAATATATATATCTGTATATGAAGAAAATGACACGACTAAACCATTAATACAAAAACTAGAGGCCACAACTTAGTATGAGCTAATCCTAACTAACATGCTCTTTGCTAAAATGGATGTTCTTATTTAACATGAACACAAATATGATACAACTTTTCACTCAGGTGTTCAGTGTGGAAATGCTGTCTTCAGAGTACTGATAGGAAACTGGTACAGTTCTACTAGTTTCGCTCTAGAGATTCATTCCTGCCCCTGGTCACACAGAATGTGCTGGTATTAAGACCTCCTAATCTGGGTTCAGGTCTTTGCATTAAAAACTTACTTGGGGAACCGGCTGTGGCTCAATTGGTTGGGCTCTGGTTTACCACATGGGAGGCCCCGGGTTTGGTTCCCGGGGCCTCCTGGCGAAGGCAAGCTGCCGCGCGGTGAGCTGACGCAGGAGGGGGAGATAAGCAGACACAGAAAAACGCAAAGCAAATGAACGCAGTGAGCACAAGCAGCAAGGGGGAGATATATAAATAAATAAAAATAAATCTTTAAAAAAAAAAAACTTACTTGGCTGCCTAAGTATTTACTAACCACCTACATATAATACGTGAAATATTATATAGTAATTGTTTTGTCAGAGATCATAGAGAGTTGACTCTTGATTTGGAACTGTGCTCAAACTCAATTTGGATAACTGGTAATTCTACTAGATGTTAAAAAAAAGATATTTTTTTCATAACAGTAGTGCTGCCCTGCACTTGTTATGGATGGGTGGTCTTGAGCTGTCACCAGCCTCCATGAAACTTGCACCGTTTCTGGAGTGCTTTGGCTGCATAATGCCTACGTGGTTCTATCTAGTGGCTAGTCGGTGTCACTGCAGTCTTTTGACAGGAATAGGCAGTCTCAAAAAAGGGTTAGAGTTACAGTTCTTGGGTCTGATGACTCAAAAGATTTCTATAATCAGTAGCAGTCTAGGGGTGGCACTTTTCAAATATTGGACCTAATGACTTTACGTATGTTTTAGGGCCAATAAACTATTAAAAACATAACATTATAAGTGTTAATTTTTGGTTATAACATTGTTAGAAAAAATAGTGATTAAAATAACTTTCGTAGGATGAAATAACTTTTTGGTTTTCTGTTGCTGTCTGAATAAATGTATAATTAATTAAAATTTCTGTTTCTTCTCCTTGGTGTAGCTTATCAACCAGCCCAGCAGTATTCATTTGGAACAGGGGGGTCATCAATGTATCGACCTCAGCAACCTGTCGTTCCTCCTGCTTCAAATGCTTTCCCTAACACCCCTTATGTATCTTCTGCTTCTTCCTATTCTGAGCACTCTCAGCTATATGCAGCACAGCACCAGGCCTCTCTACCTACCTCCAGCCCTGCTGCTTCTTTCCCTCCTCCCCCTTCCTCTGGAGCATCCTTCCAGCATGGCGGACCAGGAGCTCCACCATTGTCTTCAGCTTATGTACTGCCTCCTGGAACAACAGGTACACTGCCTGATGCCAGTGAGCTGCCTGCATCCCAAAGAACAGGTCTGCGCTTGAAAGGGATTTGTTTTGCCTCCCTCCTTTATTTTTTCATGAATGGGTGGGTAGATGGAGGGGAATTATTTCTAACTGTGGTAAGCTGGATAATGTGAGGTGTTGATTGGGTTTTTGAACTAATTCTAAAAGTATTTCTAGAAGTGTGAGCCTCCCATAGTAAACTGCAGTTGCTAAATGAGAATGCTTTAGAGCTTCAAAAGATTACTAGTATATAATCTACCATTGCACTTAAAATACATTGGTAAGAAATTAATTGGCAAGATAAGTGATGGTTGGGGCTGGATTTAATTGACACTAATTTCTTTACTTAAGCAAAGATATGCTCTGGTTGTTATTGAGAAGTTTTCAACTCTTAAAACTATTTGTGTCTTAAACTCATTCATAGAAATTAAACAGTATAAAGTCTTAATGGTGTTGTGCAAATTTTATATTTACATTTATTTTTAAGGGTGAGGAGTGATCTCAATATGCTTGGCTAAGAAAAAATGCAAGGAAACGCACCTCTGACAAAGAGAGCCTGTAAGACAGCAAGGAAGTCAGTGTACAGTAGTGCAATGATTCTCCATTAGGGCTTTAATGCCTTTTAGGGCATTTTGGAAGTTTCTAAGAATATGTATTTTTGTCCCCTAGTGTAATTGTGCCTGAACAATTCTAATTAAAATAACAATTTTATATATAAATTATTTTTTGTGGTGAGATACACATTTTATAAATTCTTTTTACTTCTGTTTTAGATTACAGTTAGAGCATTATATTAATTTTTTATGGAAATGCTTTTCATTTCAGGATAGTGAAAGAGGCCTCAAATATGTGCTATAGAAAGGGAACATTAAGTCAGATAGAGTTTAGAACAATTAACATAGTTGTTAAGAATGCACGTTTTGGAATTAGACTTGCTCAGGTTTGTATCCCAGCTTTACTACTTCCTAGCTGTGTAACCTTGAGTAAATTACTTTACTACTTTAAGCCTCAGTTTCTTCAGAGAATAATAGTAGTACCTATCTCATAAGATTTTTTTAAAAAAGGATTAAAAGCATTAATATAGTAAAAACATTGAGGGACCATGGCTAAGCACTTTTTAAAAAATGTTAGTTGTAATTATAGAAAACCTTGCTCAAAATTAGAAATCTGTGTATTTTATTTTTGAAAATAGTTTCCCTTTCAGATTATAACATGGTTTTGAGGGAGGGCAGGGCAAAAAGATTAGGTGATATCTGCTTTTATCCTAATACTAAAGTGATAGCCTGCTGTTGTTCCTGGGAGTCCAGTATGTATTTTACTATTTTTACATGCTAAGCAGTAGTTTTAATTACTGAAAGCACCTATCATAAATGGGGTCTATTGAGGAAGGGATATAAAATATGTTTAAACATTAGTATTTCAGAAGTTTTATGAATAGTTACACCCAGAATTATACACACATCCTCTTCCCACTTCTCCGGTATATAAAATTTAAGTCCAAAGTACTAAAAATCACATATGCATATATACATACATTGCACAAATAAAATTTCAATAATAAATTACAGATAGTTCAGTGATTTGATATATTGGAGAAGAGAGAAAATTCATTTTTTTTGTTCCAAATATTACTTTTTTAAACCTAGATGAGTGAAGGCAGTTTTCATTCTATAGTTGGGTAATAATCAGTATTCTTGAGTGGAAGAAGTAACATAGGTTCAGGTAAAAAGTGGTACAGGAAAATAGGAAGAGCAATTAACATTTATTGAGCAGCTATATGTTTGGACATGTACTAGCACTTGGCATATATTTTCTTAAGTCTCATACCTGAGAAATAAGAAAAAAAAATTTTTTTTAATTGCAGATGAAGAAACAGTATCCTAGGAGTTATGTAATGTTCTCAGGAGTACACAGTAATGGCAGTCTCCAATTTTAGATATAAATCCAGTCTTCTCAATCTTCAAAGCCTGTGTTCATTCTTCTATACAAAGTAGCCTAATACTGATGTAGGTAATAGAAATAGCTATCCATGATAGAATTAGAAAAATCATTTAGTAACACTGTTCTAGGCACTTACAACTTTATAATCTAAATTAAATGGGTATTTTTTTTTTCTTCTTAAGCAAAAAGTATTAGAGATTATGTGCATTTGGGCATAAGATAAAGGCTTTGCTTTTATGTACAAGGTAATGGAATTTTCTAACCTGGCTGAGAAACAATGACTAATAAAAGAAGCCAAACTGAACATTTTTTAGTATTTGTCATCCACTAAGCCTTACTGCTTTGTTACCTCTGGCATGTTAACAGTTCTCTATCTTTATTAACAGTTACAACTCTACCATGTTTTATATTTGGATCTTTAAAAATTTTTGCTTAAGTTATATAAATAATTGTTACTGGAAATTTTATCTTTTTTCTGGTATGTTTTAATACTTTAGAAATTATTCTCTACAGGTCTCAGAAATTCCATTCATCCATTGGGTAATTCCTGATAGACATTACACATTTTTCAAACCATCTGTTAGTGAACCACAAAATTATGTGCCCAGAGGCTACAGAAAGTAGTATTGCAATCAGTAAAACATTCATTCATTGAATCCTTTGTGAGTATCAGACAGAGTGGATGGTAGGGAGGCAGGAAAGGGCGTGTATTTATTTAGCCCAGTATTGTTATAAGTTGGAACATAAAATTTGTATGTGGGCCAAATTTTGGAGAGTCTTAAGTACCAGGGCAAAAAAGTTCATACTTAATGCAGCAAGAAGAAATGTTCCAGAGAAGGATTTCGAACTGGTTGGTGGTGTGGTCAAAGTGGTACTTGAGGGAGAGTAATCTGGAGTTGGCCTTACAAGATCAATTGCAGGCAGCATGGCAGAATAGGATAAGTATGATACTGCCAGTCATGTTATTTTTTTTATCCCTGGTTTAATATGTGCTTGACTCCTAAAGGGAAACACTTTCAAATTTGAAAACCCTCGAATTTTACTGAAAAAAAATTTCTGATAAAATGACCTTCACGCTATCATGATGCCTTTTGAACATTATGGCTGTTAATCAATGGAAATTTGAATTTAGGTATACAGCCTGTGCTTCTTCACATAGAGGAGTCTTGAAGGGCCATATTATTATATATTTTTATGAAACAGTGTTTGGAAAAAAGTTTGTAATTTCTATAAACATTATAGGACTTGGTTTTAACATTTCAAATAAAGGAAAGTAAGCTTGAGCCTTTTATTTGGATAACATTTTATCTTGTATCATTGGAAAAACTTTGAAAAGTCAAGTCTTTCTGTATTTTAATTTTGTAATTTTGTGACTTTTTAATGTGACATTCTAGGCTAAAGGAGAAAGGGGAGGTGGTTTATGGTTGACAGGGATGCTCTAGTCTCTCCATCTCTCAGATTATCTTCTAGTCAGCAGTCTTCATGCCTTCAGCACTAATACCATTTCTCTGAATCCATCGAAAAGTATCTTATCTGGTCAGTCCCTTGATCCTACCATTGTGCTCCTGCAAAAGTACCTCAGAAAATTCCTTGAGAAGAGGACTTTGAGTTAGGATGGTATGCAATTCCACTCCTGCTTGTGAGACCAGCAGTACCCTCTCCCTTCCCCAAAGATCATGTGGAGGTCTCCTCTCTACATTAAGGTAGATAACAATCAACAGTATCCAGTGACATACTAGTTTTTAAATTAATTCTCCTCCTGATTTATATTAATTTCTCACTAGAGGAGTATATTTGAAAGACCCAAAAAAGTATAAAGAAAAAAACGAAATAACCTGTAATTCTGCCACCCTAATGTAACCACTATTAATTTAGGTTTGTTTCCTTCATATGTATTTATACACACACATACAAACATTTGAGTATGTATGCATTTTTAAAGAACTGGGATCATACATCTCAATCCCTCTACCCTCCCCCAGCCCTGCAAAACCACTAATCTAATTTCATCTTAATAAATTGATTTATATTTACATTTTATATAAATGGAATCATACAATATGTAGTGCTTTGTGTCTGCTTTCTTTCACTTAGCATAATGGTGTTTATTGTCTGATATTAACATCTTGTAGTTTTAACATAGTTCAGTTTCAAAGAAAAATGGTCTTATATATGCAATTTTGCGCATATTTCACATGCAATTTTACTCTGCTATACAGTCCATGTTAACATTTTTTAGCTTTTCTTTTAATAATATACAAAACCTTAGAATTTCCTTTTTTTTTTTTAAATATTTATTTATTTTATTACATATCTCCCCTTCCCCCCCATTGCGGCGACGCTCCGAGACTTGGTCACTGCGCAGGTGCGGCTTTCCCCACTTGTGGGCGGCTTCTGCTTCTATTCACGGCCAGCTCTTGCTTCAGTTCGCGGGTGGCTGGATGCACTCCATTCGCGGGCGACCTGCCCTGCCCGTGGCGGCTTTTGCCCTGTCCGTGGCAGCTTTTTGCCCTGCCCACGGCGGCTCTGGCCCGCCCATGGCGGCTTGCCATTCTCAAGGCGGTCTGCCCGCTAGAAGAGGTCCCTGGGAACCGAACCCGGGGCCTCCCATGTGGTATGCCAGCGCCCTATCCACTGGGCTATCAAGCCGGCCCCTTAGAATTTCCTTTTAAACCACTGTCATACCCATATAATAGTACTGCTAGTTACAAACATTATGTTGTGCTTTAACCTTTTCTATTCATTTCCAAAGATTAACACACATCCTTTTTACCATTCTGTACAAGTTAAAACTAAGCTTTCCATTCTCTAACCTCATACTATTTTCTGGTGACCTTTATTCAACCCCATGAGATTAGATTACACAATATATTTAGTTCATAGTAGTGCAGTCATATGGTATTTGTCCTTTTGTGTCTGGCTTGCTTCACTCAATATAATGTCCTCCAGGTTCATCCATGTTGTCATGTGCTTCATAACTTCATTTCTTCTTAACGCTGCATAATATTCCATCGTGTGTATACACTACAGTTTGTTTATCCATTCTTCAGTTCATAGACACCTCGGTTGTTTCCATCTTTCGGCATTCGTGAATAATGCTGCTAATAATGTGCAGATGTCTGTTCGTGTCACTGCTCCCAGTTCTTCTGGATATATACCACTAGGATGACATGGCAAATCTATTTTCAACTTTTTTAGGAACTACCAAACCATCCTCCATAGTAACTGTACCAGTCTACATTTCCACCAACAATGAATAAGTGTTCCTATCTCTCCACCTCCTCTCCAGCACTTCTGGTTCTCTGTCTTTTTAATAGTGGCCATTCTAACAGGTCTGAAATGATATCTCATTGTAGCTTTGATTTGCATTTCCCTAATCACTACGATGAACATTTTTTCATGTTTTTTTTTTCTTTTGCCATTTTTGTTTCTTCTCTGGAGAAATTCAAGTCTTTGCCCATTTTTTAATCAGGTTGTTTGTCTTTTTATTGTAGAGTTATAGCATCTCTTTATATATCCTGGATATTAAACCCTTATCAGATATGGGATTTCCAAATCCTTTCTCCCATTAAGTCAGCTGCCTTTTCAGCCTTTTGACAAAGTCCTGTGAGGTGTAAAAGTGCTTAATTTTGAGGAAGTCCCATTTTTCCATTTTTCTTTAGTTGCTCATGCTTTGGGTGTAAGGTCCAAGAAACCACCACCTACCACATGGTTTTTAAGATGTTTCCCCATATTTTCTTTTAGTAGTTTTATGGTCCTTGTTTTTATACTTAGGACTTTGATCCATTTTGAGTTGATTCTTATGTAGGGAGTAAAATAGGGGCCCTCTTTCATTCTTTTGGTTATGGATACCTAGTTCTCCCAGCACCATTTGTTGAACAGACTGTTTTGTCCTATTAATATGGTTTTGGTACATTTGTCAAAAACCGGTTGGCTGTAGAGGTGAGGTTTTATTTCTGGGTTCTCAATTCTATTCCACTGATTGATATGTCTATCTTTATGCCAATACCATGATGTTTCGACTATAGCTTTGTAATATGTTTCAAGGTCAGGCAGTGAAAAAGAAGGCACATCACTCTTCTTTTTAGAATGTTTTTGGCTATTTGGGTGCACTTTCCCTCCCAAATGAATTCGGTGATTGTCTTTTCTATTTCTGTAAAGTAGGCTGTTGGAATTTTGATTGGTAATTGCATTGACTCTATAAATCAGTATGGGTAGGATTGACATCTTCATGATATTTAGTCTTCCAATCCATGAACATGGAATATCTTTCTGTTAAGGTTTTCATTGATTTATTTTAACATTGTTTTGTAGTTTTCTGCATATGAGTCCTGTACTTCTTTGATTAAATTGATTCCTGGGTATTTTTTTGAGTCTTTTGATTGCTATTGTAAATGGAATTTTTTTCCCTGATTTCCTCCTCAGATTGTTCAATACCTAGTGTACAGAAACATTACTGATGTTTGTGTGTTGATCTAGTGTATCCTGCCACCTTGCTGAACTGGTTTATTAGCTTAGGTAGCTTTGTTGTAGACATTTCAGAAGTTTATAAATATAGGATCATGTCATCCACCAATAGTTAGAGTTTTACTTCCTTTTTTCCCATTTGGTTGCCATTATTTATTTATTTATTTATTTATTTATTTATTTATTTATTTATTTATTTGTCTGCTTACTCTAGCTAGAACATCTAGCACAATGTTGAATAACATTGGTGACAGAGGGCATCATTGTCTTTTTCCCGATCTTAGAGGGAAAGCTTTCAACCTTTCCCCATTGAGTATGATGTTGGCTGTGGGGTTTTCATACATTCCTTTTATCATATTGAGGAATTTTCTTTCTATTTCTATCTTTCAAACTGATTTTATCAAGAAAGGATGCTGGATATTTCAAATGCCTTTTCTGCATCAATCAAGAAGATCATGTGGTTTTTTTCCCTTCAGCTTGTTAATGTGGTATATTACGTTAATTGATTTTCTTATGTTGAACCACCCTTGCATACCAGGAATAAATCCCACTTGGTCTTGCTGTATAATTCTTTTGATATGCTGTTGGATTCTATTTGTAACCGTTTTGTTGAGAACATTTGCATCTATGTTCATTAGAGAGATTGTTCTGTAATTTTCTTTTAGTGTCCCTATCTGGCTTTAGTATTAGGGTGATGTTGGCTTCATAAAATGTATTGGGTAATTTTTTCCTCCTCTTCAAGTTTTTGGAGGAGTTTAAACAGGATTTGGTGTTAATTCTTTTCAAAATACTTGATAGGATTCATCTGTGAAGCCATCTGGTCCTGGATTTTTCTTTGTTGGGAGATTTTTGATGATGGATTCAATCTCTTTATTTATTTTTATTTTTTTATTTTATTTTTTTCTTTATTACATATCCTCCCCTTTTCTGCTTGCTCTTGCTGTGTTCATTTCTCTGCGTTCTTCTGTGTCTGCTCCGTCTCCCCCCACTGTGGCGATGCGCTGAGCCAGGTCACCGCGCAGGCAGCTCTGCCCCGCTTGTGGGCAGGTCTGCTTCCGTTCCCGGGTGGCTTTTTTTGCTCC
>PVKH010046741.1:0-10365 GCA_004027955.1 Chaetophractus vellerosus | reverse complement strand
TTTGCCTTTTATTTTCCTGAAAAGGAACTGAACTCTGGCGTATGCTTAGACCAAAGACTGGGTGCTGGGCACTGCGGCTGCAGTACACAGCCTCTGCCAAAGGGCTCTCTGATCTTGCCCTCCTGCTTTTAGCACTCGTCTGAAATGAGAAACTCTCCAAATTATTTGAAAATAGCTGTGATTTCTTTTGCAGACATTTATTGGCAATTGTGCCCTCTCTATGAAAAGCAAATATTTAGAAATGAACGTTGATACTGAGTTTTACTACTGACTCCAGGGTAAATGGCTCAGTTTAGAAATTATAGTGGTGAAAATACAGTGTAGTTAAGCCATAGGTCTTTCTCTGACAGGTTTTATGTAGACAAGAAATTATGCTTTTAAGAGCATTATTATTGGAAAGAAAACAGCAGTAGCACAGAAGCTTGCCTTTTTATAATGGGCGGAACGTTGGATTTGGAGTCTGATATGTAGAAACTTGGTTCATTCGGGACCTTGCATAAGTAATTTATTCTCTCTGAGTTTCGGTTTCCAGGGTGCAGGATTGGTATGAGAATTAAATGAAAACAGTATGTGAATATCCTCTGTGAACTGGAAAGTTCTATGCCAGTAAGAATAATATCTAGATTATTTTAATTGATGTAAGTATATCTATTTGACACTTGGCCTCAGAAACTTCAGACAAGTGAGAATGACTGCATGAGTTTTTTAATATCCATTTTTATATTGAGGTCTAATGGACATACAGTAAATCGTACATATTTAACTACAGGATTTGCCTACTTTGACATATATACACGTCTGTTAAACTATCACTATGTGTCCATTATCCCTGAAAGTTTCCCGCATGCTTTTGTAGTCCCTCCCTCATACCCTAGTGTTGGAAGGAAGGCACGTGCCAGTCCCCATGTCTTGATTTTCTAAAGCATGTTACTTTATCATGTGTTTTATTTAAATTACCACAGAACAAATAATGACGCTTTTATTTGCAGTCATTATAATTCATCTCTCTGCCACAGAAATTCCAGACAATGAGTTTTATTCTCCTTTTTTAGTGTTAACAGGGGACCAAATGGTAATTATGTAGGTGACTCCTCTCAAAATACATTTAATAAAAAATGAGACCAAGCAGAGAGTGCCAAGTTTAGCATCATCTCAAATGCCGTACTACCTAGAGGTAACAATGCCAACCCCAAGGTTTACGTAGAAGCAAATGATATTTTTTTTACTATAGTTCCTAAAACTTTCCTACTAGTTTTAAGGGAGAATGGTTAAGTATTGACCTGAAAAGCTTTAATTCTTTTTAGTGTTTGTGTGTGTGTGCCCATTTAGCTGTTATGAAAGCAAAGAAAAATTCATCAACAAGATCGTTTTCTATTAAGTGACCGTAAATGTTATAAAAAGCCTCTACAGTTCCCACAAGGGCTCTGACACCAGCCGCACATACAGCAGTGACTCCAGTCCATGCAATTCCAACCATCACCACTGGGGGCAGGCCAGGCCCCACAGGACCAGGGCGTCCCCTACGAGATGGCCCTTCAGGCACCAGACGAAGTTTAGGGGACCAGGCTGCCTGCACTTCCGACCAACTGGCTACAAATTCGGGGGTTCCCACCACTCCCTCAGATTTGATAATCCGCAAAAATGACACAGAACTCACTGAAAGCACTATACTTATTATAGATTTATTATAGTAAAAGGATACAAATAATGAAGAAGCCAAGAGAAGAGACACATAGGGTGAGGTCTGGGAAGTTCTCAAAGGGAAGCTTCCCTGTCCTCTCCACGTGGAGTGAGAGCACAGAGATGTATTTCCTCAATCTTGGAAGCTCATCGGGGCTGAGTTTATATGGGGTCTAGTTACACAGACTCAGTGTCCACGTGGTTGAGCTCGATCTGCAGAGGTCGGGGAGGTGGGGCTGACAGTGCTTTGGCTCAAAGCCCCACCCCCTAATCACCTGGTTGGATTTCTGGTGTGACTCCCCCAAGGCTGCAGGTGTAACTGGCCCCTCCCTGCCATCTCATTAGCATATGAACTATGAGTTGTGGTCTTGGGCCCACCATGAAGAACAAAAGACAGCTCCTCTTGCAGGAAAGTCCTAAGATTTAGAGGTTCCCCCCGCAGGAAGTGGGGACCAAGACTAACCTCATTATAGCACAGCTTTCGGGGGTAGTTTCCTGAATGCTCAGGCTGCCAATGGCAGAGAAGTTAAGTTGGGTTTTACTAGTATAGCCCTGACAAGTTACTTCCCTTTGGTAAGCCTCGGTCTGCTCATCTGTGCTATGGGGATGCCAGTAGCATTCCATCATAGAAGTGCTATGAAACCTAAATTAGATCATTCTTGTGCGGGGACTCAGCAATCATTTCACATTTGCCACGAAAACAGTGAAGATCATTATCTTACTGTAATGGCCATTTTAGCCCAAGGCAAATACATGTAAGATCCTAATCTAAAGGGCTTTCATTAATGCATCAAATACTTTTGGGCACCCACAAGGTCCCTGGTCCTTTTCTAATTATGGGGCAACATGAGTGAGCAAGGCAGAAAAGTTCCTGCCCACCCCCCATGCTTACATAGCAGGGTTAGACTCAGGTGCCACGAGGTCTCAGCAATATCCCTTGTCCTCTAGAAGACCAGGAGGGCCCCTGTGGGAAGTCTCAGAGCAGCGGGCTGTCAGCCCAAAGGAAAGCGGAGTCTCCTGCCCCTCCCCCTTCCCTTTTAGCCCACATGTTGTTTATTCCCAACAGCCTTGTGACTCTTTCAAGTGCCTGCTCCAGAATGGTTTGGGGGGCATGGGGTGGGGGGCAGCAGCAACTGAGCACTCCATCCTGCTTTAGAGAGAAGACAATTATCATGCATGGTTAAAAGGGCTGATATTGCTATGACCAAGAAAAGAGACCCCAGGGCCAAGTCCACAGCTTCAAGATCAGACTGCCGTGGAAACCGGGTCGTTGGAGGACAGTTTTCACTCATGTGTACTGAGGCCCGAACAGTTAAACAGCAAGGGCCTCTTAGCCCCCAAAGTAAGGTGCTTTCTAGGTCCAAGATGGCAGCTCTTGAGCCCCGTTACTGCAGATCGGGAGACAGAAATAAATAGAGAGGAAGAGTGTTTGAGTCTAGACTATGTTGTCTTTTCAGCCTCTAGTCATAGAGAAGTCTGACCTTCCCCTCTTCGCTGCCAAGGAGAAAGCGTTCAGAGGGAATTATTCAGCTATAAAGTGAGGCAAGTATTCCCTGATCGCCTATAGGCACTAGGAACTGAAGAGACAGTGATAAAAAAAGACAGATGGGGAGCAGGTGTAGCCCAAGTGGTTAAGCATCTGCTTCCCATGTACGAGCTCCTGGGTTCGATCCCTGGTACCTCCTTAAAAAAAAAGGCCTCTTAAAATGTAAACCACAATGTAAACCACTGACCATGTTTAGTAGCTACGTTTCACTATTTGTATATCAGTTATAACAAAGGCACTATTCACATATAAAAAGGTATTAATATTGGGGGGGGGGGATTGGGAGGCTGTTGGGTACACGAGAGTCTCCTGTATTCTGTGTGTGACTTTGCTGTGTCCTAAAACTTCTTTGAAAACAAAATGAAAAACAGTGAGACACTGGGGAATGTGTGGGGGAAGGTGCCATGGTACAGTCAGGACACCAGATATTGTGGTGATGAAAGGCAAAATGTCAAAAAAAATTTTTTTATATATATTTTTCATTTTTAAAAAATATCCCAATCTTTTAATTTAATTTTATTTTTAGTTTTAAAAAATTTTATGTATTTTATTTCTTATATTTAGACTTATCATTATTGTTTCATTTTCCTATTAATTGTATTTAGCTATGGTAATGGCTTCATTTTTGAAAAAGCTTTGGATCACAGAAAGGTTACAACTGGGGTGGGGGAGGATCATTGGCGTGGGGTGTCAGTGATGGGGATGCATGGGAGGAAGTTCACCTGAGCATACATATAAGGTATGTAAAAATGTTCAAATATTCATGGGACATTGTCACAGTGGGTGGAGATTCACTGAGAGATACTGTGAGAGAATCTATAATAACTGAGAGAATACTGAATTCCCATCCTAGAGAGTTATGCCACATTCTCTAAGGGAGTAGCAACAGTCCCCCAAGTGCAGGGGCAGTGACTGACGAAGGAGGATGATCCACTGATGGGCCCTAGATATTGATGACTAGGCTTATGAGCCTTTGCTCTTGAAATTGAAACTTAGCCTATTGTTATGGGTTGCCTAAGGGTTGCCTCCTGAGAGCCTTCTTGTTGCTCAAATGTGGCCTCTCTCTAAGCCAAACTCAGCATATGAATGCATTACCTTCCCCCCAGTGTGGGACATGACTCCCGGGGATGAGCCTCCCTGGCACTGAGGGATTGCTACCAAGTACCAACTAGTAATGCAACTGGAAAAAGACCTCGAATAAAAGGGGGAAAAGGTAAAGAAAATGAGTTTATATGGCTAAGAGACTTCAAAGTGAGTCAGGAGGTGATCCCAGAGATAACACTTATGCACATCTCAGCAAGATCTCATAGACTTCCAAAGTGGATATTACCCCAAATAGTGGGGCTCCTGAGGGCTCTGGACACCCAGATCCTATGGTCCGGGCGGATAGCTCTGGAGCTTGGTACCTTGCCAGTGGACCCTACTTTGGAGTTTGTGCTCCTGAGAGTGACAGAGTTGGTCTCAATTGTGTCTTCTCTGCACATGGCTCATCTGTCCCTTCTATTTAAACCTATACTTGGTGCTAGAGTTTGTAGGTGTACATCCAAAGCCTCAGGTCTTTGGGCTGTCCATGTGCCAGCTGGGCCCAGAATCTCAGCGGAGTTGCAAAATCTACTCTACAGCTCATTGGACTCACCCGGGACAACTGGTGGGGAGATGATGATGGACAACAGCCATCCCAGGGAACAGAGAGAGTCTGCAGCTGCAGGCAGGATAGTCCCATCCATCTTCCCCATGGAATATAAGCCCTCTCTTAACTGGAGGTGGAGTGGACATCACCATCCCAGAATCCTTGGGACTGGGGGAAGAGCTATGGACTAGAGTGGACTTAGTGGTATTATACTATAGACATATTGTGATTCTAGCAATGGAAGAAATTACAGCAATGATATGGAGCCAGTGGCCACTGGAGGCTCTGGGGGCAGGGAGAGGGAAAAACAGCTGTAATATGAGGGCTTTTTTGGGACTTGAGAATCGTCCTGAGTGACATTGCAATGACAGATTTGGCCATTCTATATGATACATGACATGCAGAACTGTGTGGGAGAGAGTGTAGACTACAATGTGAACTATGGTCCATGCTTAATGGCAAAGCCCCAGGATGTATTTATCAATTGCAATCAATGTGCCACACTAATGAAGGATGTTCATGTGGGAGGGTGTGGGAGGCGTGGGGAGCGGGGCTTATGGGGAATCCCTATAACTTTTGTGTAACATGTATGTAACCTAAGCATCTTTCTAAAACTAAAATAAAATAAATGTTAAACATAAAAGGCATCAGCTCTCAGAAAACATATTCTAGATGGAGGAGACAGAAATGAAACAATGAATCCAGGTTTCAGATTACATTAGTGCTTTAAGGGAAGACAGAAGTCTTCTGAGAACAAATAATAAAGGAATCTAACCTCAAAAGGAAGTGCAACGTAAGCTGATATATAAAGAATGGATAATAGTAGTGATAGTTGACATTTTTTCAGCCTTTCTATGTGAGCTAGTATTCTTAGGGCTTTAAGTGTCCTGCCACGTGATCCTCACAACAACTCCTGTGTTAGTAACATGAATAACACTTATAGATAAGGAAACGGGTCCAGCAAACTGAAATAAATTGCCCAAGGTATTCTGCTAATAACTTGGGGAGTAGGGCCAAAACTGGTTGATTTCAGAATGTCTTCTCTTAGCCACTAAGAATTAACTATGTGTGTGTGAGTATAAGGAGCTAAAAAGACATTCCAGACACAACAGCACGTGCAAAAGTCCTGTGGGGGGAGGGGGGGACTTGGTATGTTAAGGGACAGAAGAGGTCAGTGAGGCTCATGTGATGGTGCAGTGGTGCAAGATGAAACTCGGGGTGTAGAACTGGCTCCAGACCTCCCAGGGCCCGGTAGGCCCAGTTAGGGAATTCCACATTTTGCACCTTGTGTACCATGGGTCTCTGTGCAATTGGAACTGGAAATCTCAATAGCAATACCAATGGTAAATGGAGATCACCTTGTTAGCTCTGTTTAGTTAAGACTGAGACCAGCTGCAGCCTCTCTGCAATTAGCATTTTAATAATACCAGAAAACCCACATCTTAATATAGGATATAGGCAAAGGAAACTTGAATCAAGGCAAAGAACCAGGCACATAACAACAAGCTTTATGAGCATATGGAGAAATTGGAACCCTGCTTGTGAGAATATAAAATGGCACAGCCACATTGGAAAACAGTCTAATAGTTCCTCAAATGATTAAACATAGTTTCCATATGACCCAACAATTCTGCTCCTAGACATATACTCAAGAGAAATGAAAATGAACATCCGTGCAAAAACTTGCACGGGAATGTTTATAGCAGCATTATTCCTAATAACCAAAATGTGGATGCAACCCAATGGACGAATGGATTTGTCAATGGACAAATGGATAAACAAATTGGGGTGTAGCTACACAGTGGAATATTATTCGGTCGTTAGGAGTGGAGTACTGATATATACTGCAACAGGGATGAACCTTTAAAACATGCTGAGTGAAAGCAGCCAGTTATGAAAGACCACCCACAATGTGATTCTGTTCTATGAAAGTCCAGAAGAGGGAACTCTATAGAGACAGAAAGTAGGTTAATGGTTGCTTAGCAGTGAGCGGGAATGGGGCGGTGTGGGCTGATGGCCAAAGGGTGCTGGGTTTCTTTTTGAGATGATGAAAATGTTCTAAAATTAATTATGTCATGACTTCACATAAGGGTGACTATACTAAAACCATTGCATTGTGCGCTTTAAATGAGTGGAGAGCATATGTGATTTGTATCGCAATAAAACTGTCAGAGACATGAAAGCAGGGTGGCCAAGGCTTTCTGGAACAGGACGAGCGAGAAGCTCTGCAGGTCATTACTCAGCATTCCTGACAGCTGCCCCTGCAGGAGTGGGGAGGCCAGGGGCGCAGCCAGGAGGGCCACGCCGGGAATCCTGTGTGGTGTGCGTGACTGATTCGTAAACTCGCAACTTCTCTAATAAAAAAAAAAAAAGTGGCTAAAATCAGAGCCAGGCTCTGGCCTCATTATCTCCCCAACTCTATAATTTGCATTTAGATGTGTGACCTAGCGACTTTTAGTAAACTGCCTATGGCTTGTATTTTATAAAAGGGGTTCCTTCCTCTCAATCTCTTATCAAAGCCAGAGGGAAGGCGGCGCTCTCGGCAGCGCGCGGCTCCACCTGCCACCAGCCCCTGCTCGCCCTGGGGCCGCCGGGCATGGGAGGTGCTGAGTTCAGGCCCAGGGCCCTGCCCGGGAGCGCCGAGCCCTAGAAAGGCTTATCTTTAGGTGGCCAGGCCGCAGGGAACGGCCGCAGAGCAAGCCTGGAGAGCAGACCAGCCCTGCTCTCCCTCCTCCAGTTACAGGCGACTCCGGCGGTGGCGCCCAGCGCGGCAGTCCGTGCTCAGCAGTCCACCTCCAGCTTGAGAGGTGAGGTCAGAAGTGACCCCGAGGTTGCTGCTACGCCTCGGCCCGGCAGCAGGGGGCGATGAAAGCACGCTGCGGCCTCGCAGCCTCGGCGAGTGCGCGCGGCCCGGGCAGCACAGGGCTGGGCGCGCAGCCACTGGGAGGCGGGCGCGCCCGCGTGCCGAGCGCCTGGCAGGGCCTGGCTGGGCCGTGCGCCCTGCGGTCGCCGGAACCGCGGGCGGAAGGCGGGGGCGCAGGGCTGGGCCGGCTCGGGGCCCCCAGCCCCAGGTGGCCTCGGCGGGGGCTGCAGCCTCGCGCGCGACTCCTGGTCCTCGAGCGCTCCCAGCCGTTCCGTGCCGCCGGAGCGTGTGGCCGGGGTGACGCCCGTTCCTGCAAATGCCCCCGGGGCAAAGCACCCCTCGGAAGGACTGTGGGGGGAAGATCTCCAGAAACTGCGCGGCGAGGGCGCAGAGCAGCTTGCGACCGCCTCTTACTGTCAGAGCTGCTTGAGACTCCTGCGCTGGGACCGCATTCTCCCTCCTTCTACCCCCTAAGGGTCGGAAACAAATGTCTTGTAGTTAATTTTCCGTTTTTCCTTAGTTTGCCGAACACTGAGAAGATCACATCTTCCGGGTCCTATGGTGGTGTGTGAGGCAAGAGCATATGGCTCACTGGCTTTAGGGAAAGTCCGTGACAGTTGATTTCTTCTTACAACAGGCCCTCACACCCCTAAATAAAGCCTGTGTCCCCAGAAGCTCTGCAGTAAAGGGCTTGGGTGGACTTACCTGCACTTTTCTCATTTTCCCTTTTTCAAAAAAGTCAACATTTTATTCAAATATGGCATACACCGATGTGCAGAAATTATAAGTGTCCATCGGAGTAAAATTTCATGAAGCGACACAGCCGTACAACCATTTTCCAGGTCCTGAAACAGGGGAGCCCCCCAGCAGCCCCCTTATGCAGCAAGGTAAGCTTTCAAATAAAAATAAGCATTCGTTTATCCTTCACGTTCAACCCGCCTCCTGCAGCCTGTCTCTGGACCACCGCTCCTGAGTAATGTTCTTTCTGGAGCAGTGATACTCCCAGTGTGCTCCTGGGGCAGCAGAAGCATCATCACCAGAAACTTCCAGGGATGCGGATTCTCAGGCCTCACCCCAAACCTCCTGAATCAGAAACTGGGGGTGGGGCCCAGCAACCTGTAGCCTATCAAGCCCTCCGGGTGATTCTGATGCACACTAGAGCTTTAGAAACTTTTTTCTAGAGCATCGTACGTCCTTGGCATGGGGTTTTGGTCTCCTCATTGCGTTAATGTTATCTGAGTACTGGGGTAAAGTGTTATATCAGAATAGTGGTGACAAGGATGAATAGTTTATGTATTTTTCCTAACTTTTGGGTAACATTATTTATTCTTGTGAGCTTTGTTGAGGTATAATTTATATACAGTGAAACTCAGCAATTTTAATGTGTATTTAACTAGGTTTTTACCCGTGCTTAGCGTTGATGCCCTTTCAGCCCACTTCCCTTGCACAGGGTCTCCCCGCCCTGCCTCGCAGTCATCCGTCCACTTACGTCTCCGCTGCTACCCTGTGAGCACGATTCTTGAGGACAAAACTGGGACCTGATCACCACCGTGTTCCATGCCTTGTCCCGACACTTGGGTAAGAGGCTTCACAAATATTTGCTGAATAAATGAGTGAGTCAATCTGGGTAAATAAAATGGAAACAATCAAGAATAACTGAGTTATAGGATGTGGGTAATAGGGGGATCCAAGAATTTGGCACGAATTTGAGGCCAGAAGGGGAGCTGCTTAGGCTAGTGGTATAATAAAACCCTCCCCCTAACCCTCACGGGGGCGGCAGTGGGGTTTCCTTACCGGCATCTTGTAGCAGACCTTCTGTTTAGCCAGGGGTCACCTCTGGTCAGCTCCATTTCAGGCTGAGAGGCTTCCAGTGTCGCTCCCTGAGTATCCACCTGTCTCGCCACAATTGGGGCAGGTCAGAGATGCCGGCAAGTTAAAACTCCAGGAGCAACCCTCCTATCCCTCAGTGAGACAGTTCTGAGTGGTCCCTCACACAGGTCCTCAGTGGCTCTCCGTGGGGTTGACCCCCGTTTCCCACAGCGGTGACCCCTCATTAGTGCACCCTTTATTTGCTGTCCTTTCTTCCAGCATCTTCTCACCCTCCCTCACCATGCTTCCTGGAATCACCTCCCCCCAAACTACCTCCCCCCAAATCCTTGACTCAGTGTCTCCTTTGGAGGGAACCTAAACTGAGACAATAAGATTATAAATTTGTCTCTTTTCTTGCTCTGGGACCTTGGGTAACTTACTTATACCGCTGAGAGTATCGACTTCCTCATTTATAAAATAGGGATACTAATACTTCTAGATTTGTTGTATGGAAACCTTATTTGATACCTATCATAAGAGTTCAGTAAATTATAGCTCCTTCTAGATATCATGACATATCTGGCAGACTTTACTTCCTTGCTACAATTTTCAAAATGAGATAATCACACAAAAAAATGCCGATATAGCACTGCAGTCCTCAAGTGCTGGAGAGCTGGGCAGATGGAGGGATGCCCAAGACTCAGTGCCTCCACTTTCTCTGTGGCACACGGGCCCTGAGGATTCTGCAAACCCCACAGAGACAGAGGGTGTCTTCCATGAGCTCAGGTCTGCTCCCCAGAATACATTAATTCGACAAAGACTTACTGAATGGCCACG